>JASAMY010002258.1:0-34219 GCA_030248085.1 Paralinhomoeus sp. GSCO2_6 | reverse complement strand
AGAAACCGAGTCCGGAAGGAAGGCGTAACTCTGCGTAATTATTCGGGTGCCGTGAAACTTACGTTTCTTTTCTTGTCGCCCTCCAAGAAAGAAACCGTGGTATATAAATTTATTAACCAGCCCAAGCCTAAGCCCAAGCCTAAGCCTAAGCCTCAGCATGTCTAAGCCTAAGCCTAAGCGAAGCCTAAGCCTAAACCTAAGCAAAAGTCTAAGCCTAAGTCTAAGCAAAAGCCTAAGCCTAAGCAAAACCTAAGCCTAAGCGAAAGCCTAAGCATAAGCCTAAGCGAAGCCTAAGCCTAAGCAATAGCCTAAGCTTAACTCTAAGCCTTCGGGTGTTACTTGTGTTATGTGTGTTAGGTGTGTGTTTTAGTCAACGCCAGTGGGGGTGCGACGTGTACGAAACGAAATATGTCTAATCTCTTTTAAAAGGCGACAAGGGAAAGGGCAGCTGTTGTAACGCACCGAACAATTATTTAGAGTTACGCCTTCCTTCCGGACTCGCTTCCTTTTTCCTTCCGTTTCCAGATTTCCAAACTGAAACTGCACCGAGTTGCGTCTAAAACCGCCTTTTAGTGTTGACCTACGTTTTTGATAGTCGTTTATTGAAAGTGTGGGAGTCAACTTATTTACCGTCTAACCAGAATTAAGGGCTACGGTGGTGTCGCATTTCTAACTGGGACAGTACCTCGCGTTTCGTCTGACGTCTAGCAACAATTCATTGTCGGCCGCCACGCCTGTAACCGGGTCTGGCTGAGAAGGCTGATTCGGCTGTGCTTGACGCCGACGCGGCGCACGGACTCAACGGGCACATGTTATGAGCGATGGCGGCTCTGCATCTTCCCGGGTGTGCCTTCCGTCATCGACACAAGCCGCACAACTGTCGAGCGCGATAATAACTGACGGAGCTCAGCAAGCGCGCCACCTTCGTCCGCTGTACTCAGCAGACCAACGAGGTGTTCCGCTTTTTCGCCCCTTCTCCACCGGCTACGTGTTCCCTCGCAACGGGTAACCGCCGCGCCGCTGCCATCTCAATCTGGCACTGTTTATTACGCGCTTCTGGCGCCTGCTAGCCTTGCGATGCGTGAATCACCGCTAGGGTACAATTTTGCAGCTCATTTAGACCGTCCTCCTGTTACGTGACATGCAGGCCGCGTTTGCTGCTTGCAAAACACAGAACTCATAATCCGCCAAACAAGTGTTCAAACGTATGATGGACCACACTCCGTGGGGAGTCTCTGCCTAATTTTGCAGTCAGTGCAGTGCTTCTTCTTCTTCTTGGAGGTCGAGCTTGCAGCTCCAGGTCTCCTCCTCGCCCTCGCAGAGTATGCCGACGACGCGGAGAGCGTCGACTAGGGTGCAGTGCTCGAAGTGCGCGTAGTCGTTCTGCTGCAGGTGGACGCCGCGCCGGAGGTGCGTCAGCGCCTTCAGCGACAGCTCGGCCGCCTCCGAGAAGTCGGTCAGCGTTTGCCAGTAGCGCGTGTTCGCCACGTAGAAGAGGTCGTACGCGTCCTTGAGGTTGTTCTTGAGCTGCGTAGCCAACAGGTAGAAGACCTGTCAAGGCGGACGGTGTAGCTCAGAATCAGACTCTGGCGAGGGCGCTCAGCAGACCTTGTTGTAGACGCCGCTCGACGCGTGCGGGTTCATGCCTTCGATGAAGTCGGCGAGCCAAAATACACTGAGAAAGGCAAAAAGTACACTACTTTGTACAATTGTTGGCAAGTTGGAAAACTTCAGGAAAATTCTGGGGGGGGGGTCTGGGGGGGGGGTGGGTAGGGGGAAAATTCTGGCTGGGGGCGGGCAACCCCCCCCAGTTACATGTATGCTTCTGGTAGGTCAAGTGCGTCTCCGGGCAGAGCATCGAGGCTGATCTTGCGATGGAGCGTGTTGTCAATGTGCTGCTCTGTAGGTCGCTACCCTACGGGTGCAGCTCCCCCATTCTGTGTTGGGTGCCGTCGTCGTCTGAGGAGGCAATGCTCAATACAAGTAGAACGAGCCTGTCGAACCGACGTCAATGGACGTGAGGGGAGTGCAGTGAGGGGAGGCGGAGGGACGCTATCTCGGCATCGTCCGCTGGTGCCGCGGGTGTCCAGTCCGGTCTTGCAGCAGGCGCGCTGCCGCCGCCGCTTGTCAGCTGAGGGACGCCGCTTGGGCCGTAGGCAAGCCTTGAGCGCTGACGGCGGCTGGATGAGAGGGCGCAGCTGCAGTCCGGTCGGCGGGAGCTTGGATTGGCGGCGCTTCAGGGGTAGAAGCGATGCCTGGCTGCTGGAAGCCGGTCGGCGGGTGGCTGGCGTCCTTGGGAAAGTTCAGCGCCGCTGGAGTCCAGTATTGAAGAGGAAGAGTGTTGGAGTGGAGCACGGTATGTACAAGTGTCTGTCGGCCGGTGGACGTCCTGTCGGACGTCGTTACAGTCGCATACCTGTAACCAGGTCTGGAAGAGTGGGGGGGGGAGAGTAAATGGCCGAATTCTGGGAAGGGGGGTGTCTGGAGCAAAAAGTGGGGGAGGGGAGGTAGCTGGCCATTTTTTGAGTTATCCCCTTGGGCGTCTCCCCAAAAAAATCGTGTCCCCAACCGTGTCCCCACCCCAAGTTGCGATTTCGACTGGTACAACAACTTTGCTTGGGACTTTTTTTCTTATACGCAAAGCAATACCAGTGTTGACATGTTGCAGTAGTATACACAGAAGTATAAAAATTGAATTTTCAAAAAACAATTTATATACCGCTATTTCCTTATACTCGGTATAAGAGTTTGAAACTTCGTTTTTACTGAGTATGCAACACCACTGTGGAACGGTACTTATTATGCCACACAACCAGTACAAAATCATGGACTGGCTGTATACCGCTCTGATTCGCACATATACAATAGGCCAAAAACAGCAAACAATGGACAAAATATGAGAGCACAGTGCCACAGTTGAAATATTGTATGAGGTACACTCTCGCCTGAGTTGCAAAAGTGGTAGAAGCCAGAACTCACTTTAGCTTGTGCATCAGTGGCTCATACTAGTATACACATTATTTTACGTTGTTTTAAAATGCAGTACCCGGGATGATGCAAAACTAGCAATTTACTGCACATATTATGCACATTAGTAATAAAAAACGATCAGGAGAAATATTTAAAATAATTATTAACTTCTGTTGCAGGGGCTTACAGCAAGTGTGCTTGCAAGGTTGGATGATAATTCGTCGAAATCAAATTATCGTTGTACGGTAACTGTAAAACTATGATGTACTTTTCGTTGTGAGACTGCATTTGCCTGAGTGGTGAATAAAAAGTGTTTGATCACTTTGGTGTCTTGCCAATTTTTGTGAATTTGTTTTTTTTTTGTCTTTGTGTGGCGCAGGTTTTGCTGGTTGGAGATAGCTTTGAGAAGATCTGCTTGCTTTTTGCGTCAAATGTTTATTGAGAAAAACTGGCAAATTTGGCTTCAAATGTAATTTAATTTGGAAATTTCGTGCAGAAAGTTGCATTACATGCAATCTGCACCTGCATCAGCTAGCATTTGCTCATCCGTGGAGACTGCGCTGCAGGTTGGTGTGTGAGAAAGGGACAGGCATCCTCCCAAGTTCTCCTTTTGTGCAGCTGTACAGACAGTGGGATTATTTTAATTAATTTAATTAAATATTTTTGATTGCCCTGTGCGTTTGGCTATATACTCGTATATGGTTGTTGGCAATGTTATAGGTGATAGAGACGCTCGAGGCGGTCATTGACGAGGTTGTTTATCGCACCATCTTCGGCGACACTGGGGTGGTGATGCAGTCATCTGGTGTTGAGGCTGAGCAAGGTACAAAATTTAATTGATCCTTTATATACCGGTAGATATTCCATTTTAATGTTAGGTGTGCCTACTATGGCGGCTTCACCTTTGCCTCCACCTTCGTCTCCACCCATGGCACTGGACGCGTTGTCCAAGAAAATTCCCTACAACTTTGACAAGGATAGGGAGATACGGTGGCTGCTGGCCAACTCAAAACTTATCCTTACATTCCAATTCTGGCAGAGCAGTTGTTTCCTCAGCAATCGAGTTTCATGGAAAGTGCTGACCAAGGCGAAATTCCAGTGTTTGATGGGAAAATCGTAAGTGTTAATGGCAAGTGCAGTATAAGAAGATGTTGTGTCTACATTCAGCCTGTGACTGATGGAATGTCAGGAATGACGCTCGGCTCCCACCATTTTGTTGGACGCAAAAGTTTGGCGCTGGAGGCAATTGAATCTCAGCTGGATGGTACTTACCAAAAATTGTCCAGCGAGCAGAAGCTGTCCATGCTGCGAGCGGTTGATGCGGTGTGTTCCATGTTGCTTGGACCGTAATGGACTGTCACAATGCCACTATACTGGTATAATTGTTTGTTTAGCACTATAAAGCGTGCTATGACGAAGGCACAAGGGACATTATTGGACCAACATCACGCATCCAAGTGGCTGACAGCGGTAGGCTTTGGACCGGAAAGGTGGTGCAGGTTCTCATTGATGGAAAGGGCGATGTCTACTACAAGAGCAGTTTCAGCGAGAGCCAGTGCATTGACCATTCGGTGTGTGATGAGCTGTGACGCTGAAACGTATACCAGTACAAGAGAGTGACATTTCAGTTTCACCACTTCTACCGCTGCAGAGCTGCGCTGCCTATGTCCAAAGTGCCTGACTCAATGAAACTGTCTCCTAGCAAGTTGGCTATGGTGGCGTACATTGAGAAAGTCCACCAGGCTGGCAGATCGTCAAAACAATTGTCACTTGGCGAGTGGAGCGGCCACGAGTGCAATGTGATTGTGGATGGGAACGTCCACACGTGCATCATTGAACTTGTGGACGAATTTGATCATATGGTCACCGTTTATGACTTGGAGACCAACTCAGTGCGGCCAGTACCGTCGTGGGACATTTACAGGTTGGACAACATGAGGAACGTCAAGTGCGTTGTTTTGCTGTATGCTCATACTGGTTTTAAGCTAAGTAATTGTTTTACTGGTTCAGAGTGACCAATTTGAAGGAGCCGGCACTGCTGCAGTCAGCTGGCCCGTCACCAGCCGGAGGTTTCCCAGACGTGTTGACCCGACCTGTGGATCAGCCTCCTAAGTCTACTGGAACGTTTAAAATCAATGAGACTCAGTTGGCACAGGCTGTGTCCAAAGTTGTGGCTCTTGAGAAGACTCGGAAAAAAGGAAAAACTTCGCAACAGCGGAATGAGCCAAGCCCGCAACTGGAGCTGTCCACCACTGCGTAATTGGACTTACATAATTTTATACGAGTATTAAAAAATTGCGAAAGTCATTAGTAGTAGGGGCCCCGGTATTCCGCGCAACTTGCGCGCGCGCCCTACAGTATCCTAAGCCTATGCCCTGTTGAAACCTCTAAGCCTAAGCCTAAGCCTAGCCGAAACCTCTAAGCCTAAGCCTAAGTCTAGCCAGAACCTCTGAGCCTAGTCCAAGCACAGCCTAATTAATTAGTCATTAATTAATTCCTATTAGTTTCAGGTGTTCGCCGGTGTCACGCGACCGCAGCCTAATTAATTAGTCATTAATTAATTAGTCGTTAATTAATTAGTCATTAATTAATTCCTATTAGTTTCAGGTGTGCGCCGGTGTCGCGCGACCAAGTTTTCGGCATTGTCTGCGCCCGGGAATGCACACTCGTTGTGGAACCAGCGCCGCCGTGTGCGATTTCAGAGTATACAGTGTAGTTTTTCGGTTCACGCCACCGCCGCGTCGCTTTTCGTCCCCCTGGGACGAAAAAAGAGCGGTGAGAATCGACCGCTGGCACGCAGAATTTCCGGTGCGTGTGTGCACACACGGAAGTTCCATTGTCGCAGCGCGTCGCTGCGTGTAGCTGTGCTATCGCTAACAGCGAGCGTGCGTGCTGCGTTTCGCCGCGGCGTCAGCTGCGCTGCCTAAAGGCTGATTCACAATTAACGGTCTTCCCATCGGTCTCGGTCTCGGTCTCGGTCTCGGTCTTCGCATCGGTCTCGGTCTCGGTCTCGGACTTTTTGACCCATGCCAAATTGACGACGCGTTGCCTCCGGTCTTTCAATGATCTTCGGTTAAATGCGCGCCTGTCAGCGTATTAAAGAGCGTACTGTGGCCCTTGTTTTCGACCTGTTTCATTTTTTATGCCACTTCCGTAGGAAACAAAAAAAGCACATGCAGTAGACGACGGGAACGCACTACCACCAGACAAACGGACAGACATTGTGCGGCAGACGCAGACCGCCGCCAGCGCTTCTGGCCGCCGCCAGGGGCGCGGACGCCGCTACAGGAGCTGTCGTCAGCGCCGCTGTCGACACCGTTGCCGCTGCTGCCGACGCTTTCGCTGACGCTGCCGCTTTTGCCGACGCTTCCAGAAAATGTAGGACAATGCCGTCGAGCCCGTCCACCTTGACGTATGCAATGGCGGCGCAGATTTTCCCGCCGCCGTGTCTTTAGAGACGTGCAGCCATGCCGCCGCCGTTTTTTTTTTTGGATTTTTGGTATAAGAGCAGTCGTCAATTATCCAAGGAGACGGCGCCGCCTCCACCTGTTGAATACGACGCATCGTAAACTCTTCCTTGTTTTCAATTTCGGCTAATTTCCTAGTCGCTTTACCCTTATGCGAATACCGACAAATTCTTTGAGGGTGACGGCTATAGTAAAGCGTGACTACGGTAGCGCGCGCGTTCAACACGAGTTCAATGAAGACCGATGAAGACCGGAGCAAATGTTCAAAGTTCCCAACATCGTCGGTCTCGGTCTCGGTCTCGGTCTTCGCATCGGTCTTCGCTGTTTGGCATGGGAAGACCGAGACCGAGACCGAGACCGAGACCGAGACCGATGGGAAGACCGTTAATTGTGAATCAGCCTTAAGCGAGCGCGAGATGTGCAATGAAATTCGACCTGGCTTGGGTAGTTACGCAACGTCTGGCTGGGCGCAAGTGCGCCGGAGAGGGAGGGCGCGCGGCCAATCAGAGAGCGGCGCGCTGACGTAGGCCGCTCAGAGCGCCAACTGCGAATTCGGTCGGCTCGAAGGCGGCATCCAACAGAACAGAGAGTGGAAAGCAGTTGCCGAAATTCCCGCGCTCGCACCGTTACGTAACTACTATAAGCTGTGAATGGTAGTGTTGCATGCAAATTTATTGAGAAATTGATGATAATTCCTCTACACGAGCCAAAAATTGCGCCATCTGTGGAGAAAAAGGCAATGTTGCATGCAAATTTGTTGAGAAATTGATGATGATTTCTCTGCCCGAGCCTAAAATTGAGCCATCAGTGGGGAAAAAGGTAGTGTTACATGCAAATTTATTAAGAAATTGATGATAATTCCTCTGCACGAGTCGCAAAATTGCGCCATCTGTGGAGAAAAAGGTAGTGTTGTATGCAAATTTATTGAGAAATTGATGATAATTCCTCTGCACGAGCCAAAAATTGCGCCATCTGTGGAGAAAAAGGTAATGTTGCATGTAAATTTATTAGGAAATTGTTGAAAATTCATCTGCACGAGCCTAAAATTGCCCCATCTGTGGAGAAAATGGTAGTGTTTCATGCAAATTTATTAAGAAATTGGTGATAATTCCTCTGCACGAGTCGCAAAATTGCGCCATCTGTGGAGAAAAAGGTAATGTTGCATGTAAATTTATTAAGAAATTGTTGAAAATTCATCTGCACGAGCCTAAAATTGCCCCATCTGTGGAGAAAATGGTAGTGTTTCATGCAAATTTATTAAGAAATTGATGAAGCTTCCTCTGCACGAGTCTAAAATTGCACCATCTGTGAAGAAAAAGGTAGTGTTGCACCCAAATTAATTACGAATTTGATTATAATTGCTCTGCATCAGTCTCAAAATGCACCAACTGCACAGAAAAATGCAGTGTTACCCTTAAATTAATTAAGAATTTGATGATAAATGAGGCTCAAAGCACAGCAACTGCACAGAAAAATGCAGTGTTACACCCAAATCGGTTAAGAATTTGATCATAAGTGCCCTGAATCAGCATTCAAAATGCACCAACTGCACAGAAAAATGCAGCGTTGTGCCCAAATTAAGTGTGTGTGTGTGTGCGTGCGTGCGTGCGTGCGTGCGTGCGTGCGTGTTTGTATGTGTGTGTGTGTGAGTGCGTGCGTGCGTGCCTGTGTGCGTGCGTTACTGCGTGTGTGCGTGCGGCGTGTTATTACATTGTTACGATATCAGCAGTGAATACGGTAGAGCCGCACGCATATAAGGTAGACCACAACGAAAGGGAGTAACTCTTTGCAAAAATGAAACGTTCATGCAGTGAAAGCAATAAAGAATGTCTACGACCGCCCTACCAGATAACTTTGTCACACTCCAACTACAGCAAGAAGTTTCAGACGCACGGTTAGTTTTCTTTAGAACTTTTATCAAAAAACTTGTCAATCGGTTTAGAGCACAATTTTCTGGTAAAAGTCGGACCGTCCTTTGAGCCGCACAAAGATCTACACCGAGCCATGACTGAAGTGTACGATGAGGCCTTCCGCGATGCTGATCCAGACGCTAGAGTCGGAATAACACTTAGCCACCCAGAGTTCGAGTCCAAAGCTGGAATCAGTTTCAAGAGGAGTGCAGACGCAAATCCAGCTGAAGCAACCAAACTACTCCAAGAAATTATGCAGAGCAACAAGTCAGCGGCCATTTCGGACATTGAAATTGAGGCAAAGCGAATTGACCCACCACCAAGGATTGCTGCATTAAAGAATGGACGCTCATAGCCAAGAAGATTGTTCTCTAGCGATCGAATTTGCTGCTTTTTTTCGTCCCAAGGGGACGAAAAGCGGCGCGCCGTGGCAAAGAACCAGAAAATCACACTGTAATTTTCCAACCAGTACGTGCATGCTCTAACATCCGTGTGTCATCCTCTTGCTTATTGTCTCTTGTTGACTACAGTAGTTGCATTTACTATGGTAGCACTGCATATAGTCTTGTCAATGCGCCTCTTGTTGACTACAGTAGTTACAGTGACTACGGTAGCACTGCATATTTAAGTGCCCTGTCAGATGCTTCAGTCATTTAAATGACAACACTGGTTGGACGCCACTATTTTGAAAAAAGTCAACTGCCCATTGAAGTATCTCTACCGTATTGCACTCACGTTCAACTGTGCGACTTGAGAATCTCTGGACTTGAGCCAAATCAACAGCTGTACGTTCTACTACAAGACGCGCTACCGGTGTACCTGAACGACTACAAGTGGCCCATAATTGCAAGCTTTTCGACTGGCGAAGATCACTCTCTACTCGTTGGACACGCTCCTCTGGCTCAACTGCTTCCTATAGCCCTGGTGCCTACGAAAAGCAGACTCTCGCTAACAAACCTGCAAGGTACAAGTCAACTACCCGACTACATTTCATTCCATCTGGATTTTTACAAGTGAATGATGGCTACAAAACCGCAGTACCAAGTGACGGAAAATTATGACAGTCTCATCAAATGCAGCCAAGTCTTTCCTGTGACTCTCGACAACAAGGTGACACTCAAGTATCAAATACCCTCTGGATCGCAGCGGTTTATCGACTTTACAAGAAGCAGTATTGAAGCCGGATTTCAATTTCTAAATGTGGATGGCACGGCAATAATCGATGAAAGCGAATTTACGATAATTGAAGAACCATTATTGAACTGCATACAAGCCATCACCTTCACCGCTGCTGGGAGGCCATGCTTCACCATCAACTCCTACAATTTCTGCAATTACATCAATAAATTGGCCAATGATCCAGAAGACTTGAAACCGTACTTTGGAATGACTGGATATGGACTGGACACTTCACCAATGAGCGATCCGTCAGTGGGGACTCAAAAGAGAAGACATGGTAAGATAGGTTTATGTAAAAATATTTCGACACAATACATACAGTTGCCATTTTAGATTTGCTGAAATTCTCCGTTCCATGGTACCTGCGTGGTCCACTGTTTCTGCCACAGTTTTCTTCAAGCGACGCTGCATTAATACCTTCGGACCTTGAAATCGGCCTGGAGTTTGAACTGGAATCATCGGCATTTACGGTGTTAAGAAAAAAGGAAAAATCCAATCCTATAACTGTCAACCTACTCAGCTTCGACCTGTATATAAACTATGCTGTCACCAACACGGCAGTCCAAAGACCACTCAGAAAAGCAATCAAAATTCCGTATCAAGATCAACAGATGTACAAGTATACCGTACCCATGGGAGTTACAACTACGTCATCCGGCCAGATCATGCTGAAGAACTACCCATCGAAAGTCATCATTTTCTTCACGCCGGACCAGCTTGACAACCAAACAATCAACCCATTCGAATTTCAAGTAAGTGCATTTTAAATTTTTTTATTGATTCGCTAAAGAAAAGATGCATTTTTAGTCAAAAGGATGCACCCAAGTCACTATTAGAGTCGACGGTAAAGACCACGTCATGGATATCGATGCAGGACTCAGAGATTACAGCCTATTGTACTACAACGTCTACAGATCTTTGGCTGGAAAGGGCGGCATTGGATTTGAGCGAGAAGACCTGAGCGATGGCTACTTTATTATTGGAATGGATCTCACTCAGTCAGGAAAAGGAGAAACGGATGTGCCGACCAAGAAATCCTACTGCATGGCCTCCATAAGCACCCAGCACCATGATGCCCTTGATGCAAACCTTACCATAAACTGCATGTTCTACAGCGCTGGCCTTTTCTCCGTGTCCAACAATTACTTTGTTGAAAATGCGTTGGTGTGATGCTGTAGGTACATACCTTGTTCCGTGTTCTGTTGTGCTCGTGTCTGGTGCCACGAATGCTAGAAAAACAACAAAACTGCTGGATTTGCTCAACAACCAATAACACTACATCACAGAGCGACCCAAACGAATAAAGTACAGTGTGATTTTCTGGTTCTTTTCCACGGCGCGCCGCTTTTCGTCCCCTTGGGACGAAAAAAAGCAGCAAATTCGATCGCTAGAGAACAATCTTCTTGGCTATGAGCGTCCATTCTTTAATGCAGCAATCCTTGGTGGTGGGTCAATTCGCTTTGCCTCAATTTCAATGTCCGAAATGGCCGCTGACTTGTTGCTCTGCATAATTTCTTGGAGTAGTTTGGTTGCTTCAGCTGGATTTGCGTCTGCACTCCTCTTGAAACTGATTCCAGCTTTGGACTCGAACTCTGGGTGGCTAAGTGTTATTCCGACTCTAGCGTCTGGATCAGCATCGCGGAAGGCCTCATCGTACACTTCAGTCATGGCTCGGTGTAGATCTTTGTGCGGCTCAAAGGACGGTCCGACTTTTACCAGAAAATTGTGCTCTAAACCGATTGACAAGTTTTTTGATAAAAGTTCTAAAGAAAACTAACCGTGCGTCTGAAACTTCTTGCTGTAGTTGGAGTGTGACAAAGTTATCTGGTAGGGCGGTCGTAGACATTCTTTATTGCTTTCACTGCATGAACGTTTCATTTTTGCAGAGTTACTCCCTTTCGTTGTGGTCTACCTTATATGCGTGCGGCTCTACCGTATTCACTGCTGATATCATAACAATGTAATAACACGCCGCACGCACACACGCAGTAACGCACGCACACAGGCACGCACGCACTCACACACACACACATACAAACACGCACGCACGCACGCACGCACGCACGCACGCACACACACTTAATTTGGGCACAACGCTGCATTTTTCTGTGCAGTTGGTGCATTTCGAATGCTGATTCAGGGCACTTATGATCAAATTCTTAACCGATTTGGGTGTAACACTGCATTTTTCTGTGCAGTTGCTGTGCTTTGAGCCTCATTTATCATCAAATTCTTAATTAATTTAAGGGTAACACTGCATTTTTCTGTGCAGTTGGTGCATTTTGAGACTGATGCAGAGCAATTATAATCAAATTCGTAATTAATTTGGGTGCAACACTACCTTTTTCTTCACAGATGGTGCAATTTTAGACTCGTGCAGAGGAAGCTTCATCAATTTCTTAATAAATTTGCATGAAACACTACCATTTTCTCCACAGATGGGGCAATTTTAGGCTCGTGCAGATGAATTTTCAACAATTTCTTAATAAATTTACATGCAACATTACCTTTTTCTCCACAGATGGCGCAATTTTGCGACTCGTGCAGAGGAATTATCACCAATTTCTTAATAAATTTGCATGAAACACTACCATTTTCTCCACAGATGGGGCAATTTTAGGCTCGTGCAGATGAATTTTCAACAATTTCTTAATAAATTTACATGCAACATTACCTTTTTCTCCACAGATGGCGCAATTTTTGGCTCGTGCAGAGGAATTATCATCAATTTCTCAATAAATTTGCATGCAACACTACCATTCACAGCTTATAGTAGTTACGTAACGGTGCGAGCGCGGGAATTTCGGCAACTGCTTTCCACTCTCTGTTCTGTTGGATGCCGCCTTCGAGCCGACCGAATTCGCAGTTGGCGCTCTGAGCGGCCTACGTCAGCGCGCCGCTCTCTGATTGGCCGCGCGCCCTCCCTCTCCGGCGCACTTGCGCCCAGCCAGACGTTGCGTAACTACCCAAGCCAGGTCGAATTTCATTGCACATCACGCGCTCGCTTAGGCAGCGCAGCTGACGCCGCGGCGAAACGCAGCACGCACGCTCGCTGTTAGCGATAGCACAGCTACACGCAGCGACGCGCTGCGACAATGGAACTTCCGTGTGTGCACACACGCACCGGAAATTCTGCGTGCCAGCGGTCGATTCTCACCGCTCTTTTTTCGTCCCAGGGGGACGAAAAGCGACGCGGCGGTGGCGTGAACCGAAAAACTACACTGTATGGTACTCTGAAATCGCACACGGCGGCGCTGGTTCCACAACGAGTGTGCATTCCCGGGCGCAGACAATGCCGAAAACTTGGTCGCGCGACACCGGCGCACACCTGAAACTAATAGGAATTAATTAATGACTAATTAATTAACGACTAATTAATTAATGACTAATTAATTAGGCTGCGGTCGCGCGACACCGGCGAACACCTGAAACTAATAGGAATTAATTAATGACTAATTAATTAGGCTGTGCTTGGACTAGGCTCAGAGGTTCTGGCTAGACTTAGGCTTAGGCTTAGAGGTTTCGGCTAGGCTTAGGCTTAGGCTTAGAGGTTTCAACAGGGCATAGGCTTAGGATACTGTAGGGCGCGCGCGCAAGTTGCGCGGAATACCGGGGCCCCTACTACTTCATTTCAGCGTCTCATCGCTGGTCAGCAGCGCAGTCACGCAGGTCACTGAGAAGGTGATGGGTCAACTAAAAGGCTTCTATGACAATTACTCTGCCGATGTCTCGAAGTCGCTGGCGAGTGTGGGCACGGACCTGAAGGGAGTTGTCTGCGAGATGCGCTCCACCAAAGGTGACCAATCAGTTTTAACAAATGTTGAATCCTTATACCGTGTTTTTAAATCATGCACTGCTTATTGTAGAGCAAGCTAGAGAGCAGATGCGCTCTGCGAAGAACATTGTGCTGGGACAGAGTGCCAATGCTGAGGAGGTGCTCAAGCTTGCTAGAAGTCTTGTGCCAACAGAAACTGACGACGAGTATAAGAACTCCAATCTTGGCCGAATCGAAGCGAAAGTTGACGGCGTCATTGCCTCTTTGGCTGCGCAAGGGGCGGTTTCTCAAAAAGCGGCGCCGTCTGGAGCCACAGTAAATGCCACTGTCACATGTACGACTGATACACATGTCTATATACTGGTGTTCAGGCTCCTACTGCTCCTACTGTTCCTCCCCAAAATGTGGCCAGTTCCTCACCAGCTCAATTGGCCACTTCGTCTGGTGCAAGCCTGGCAGACCGCATTCAAGAGTTTGACTCTATGAAACCTAAATTGGCAGTGGTTGCGCAGTCGGCGCAGAACACGACGCCCTCTGCTGTCTCCAGTATTCAGCCGAACGACAGCGCCAGCGGCCACAAGCTTGCCGAAAAGAACTGTTCGCCTTCTGGGGCGCCAGTGAGACGAGTCGCTGTGAGACTCGAAGAACGCTTTGAGGAGTCCTCACTGGCCTCGAGTGCCTCTGACGCAGACAGTGTCGTCCTGGAAGCCTCAAACTTGCTGAAAGCGAATGGCTTTTCATCCAAGTCTCTCAAAGGAATGGTACGCGGTTGCCTATACTAGTTCTTTTGCGTGTGTACTGGTATAGTTTAACTGCACTCCATTGCTGCTATTACAGCACTTGAGGCGGATTCGACCGGTTGAGCACACCACTGATGAGGCGCACTCCATTTTCGTCGTTGAGGAGACGATAATCGCGCCGAAAGGGGAGCATCTCCTCAGCGATACCGACACAAAGAAGACCACAAAACTTCTCACTGAATTTGGCATTTTTGAAAGGAATAAGGAGTCGTCTGGCTCAACTCTGAAAGGCTTCCCCTTGCAAACTATGCCAGCTGAATTGGCAAAAGGCATGCTGTCTCGTCTGGCGCGAGTGAGAGGAAGGGCTGTGCCAGCAGAAGATGTGACTGAGGGTGTTTCTAACTGCCTCCGACTGTTTTACAATCACATTCAGCTGCTTGGATCGCCCATGGCAAAGCCAATTTTGTTTGAAAGTCAGTGCGAATCGGGGCTTGTACCAGTATTATTTAATGAAAACTTTCCATTTAGAAAGCCCTGGAAACGTTGGCCTGAAGCGTCCGGGGGGGTCGATTTCTGCGATGGTCGAAAACAACTGTGAGCCATTGAAATCGGTCTTGAACTTTATTGTCGTGCATCTGCAGACGACACTGGAGGTAAATGATGCACGCGGTGGTACAGTAGCAGATACGTATGTATGAACCACTTTAGAAGGTTCTGGCGACGTGTCTGTGGGAAGCTTTGCGGGCTTTCCAAAAGCACTACCTCAAAGTCAGGACTAGAAAAACGCCCCTGAAGACGAAGCGGAAAACGTCGGAAGCGTCTGTGGCAACCGAAAACGACGGGTCTAAGAGATCGCTGGACAGTTCAAAGAGTCCCGGATGCATTTTGGTGGATACGGAGGCCGGAGAAGAGGCGGGGGGTGTTGGTGCCCCTTCCCCAAAAAGGAAGAGGGTCGAGAACGTCTCTGACAG
This sequence comes from Paralinhomoeus sp. GSCO2_6, assembly GCA_030248085.1. NCBI lineage: Eukaryota > Metazoa > Nematoda > Chromadorea > Monhysterida > Linhomoeidae > Paralinhomoeus > Paralinhomoeus sp. GSCO2_6. The sequence goes on along the minus strand of JASAMY010002258.1, from coordinate 19,207 downwards.
ACCAGCGGACACCAACACCACCTCTGGTGCCCCCGGGGTGGAAGACGCGGAGGGGGGGCTGGGTAGCCGAGACCGCACCCTGTCTTCTTCCAGTCAAGCTACCAGCAGCAGCGCTGCTGACAGCGGGGGCGATCCGCAAAAGAAAGAAGCTCTGGCAGCGAAACTGAGAGCCAAACTGGGTCAATGTTTATACTGGTACATGTAATACTGTCCGGGTATACTGCGTTACTCGTTTTAGCGAAAATGGATGCTGCAGACGCTGCAGCCTTCAAGGAGAAGTTGAAGAAAAAGAAACGAGGCAACTGAACGTGCTGATTTTACTGATTTGTTGACACACCAAAAGTGCAATTGAAGTGCAATTCGATAGGCTTTTTTTGACGGCAGCTCGGCGCATGCAGTTGGCTCGGTTGCAGTAGTAGTGGTAGAGGCAGCGGTAGAAGTAGAAGCAGCTATATACTCATGCTGAACCGGTAAATGAGTGTGTTGAATAAAGCGAGCGTTTGTTTCGTCTCTTCCGATTGTGTCCCACCCTAAGTATTTGTGCCCAAGTGTGCCGGTGGATGGATGGTGCGTTGCTCATTCAGGGTGGCTGCGTTCAAGCGTGTTTTGTTTTTTAATTGTTTCAAACAGTATTGAGATGGCGGCAGAAGGAGAAGGTGGCGACCAATCGTTGGCCAAGAAACTAAAGTGCGCCATTTCATTGGATTTTCATACTTTGTGTGCTGGTGTATACACGTAGTATACACGTAGTATAGCAGTATACATCAGGGTGTACGCGTCAGCGTACAACCCTAATATGTGACGACTTCTGAATGCGGATTTTTGAATTTTCGATCGCCTATAACTTTTGATTGCCTGAACGGATTTGGACGCGTTATAGCTCAAACGAACCGCCTTCTTCTGGGGCATCGAACGCGCCATAACGCGTTTCCTTGTTTTGCTGCAAGGGGGCGATACCTCCAAAAATGTTGTGAAAACGCGGGTTTTTTTTTTTTTCGTGTTCTCTGCCACTTTTTTGGACCGCCGCTCCTGAACGCCGCTAGCGATTGGGCTGAAACTTGGCATGGATACGCAGTCTATGGTGGCAATTTCTACCTCAAATGCATTTGCTCCTAGTTGCTTCCAGTCTTGAGTTATGGCCGATTTTTCCCGTTTTTTTGGACATAGCCGTTTTTTCGGCCAAAACTTTGTTAGCTATAGGCGCTTCAACCGCTCATCGGAGAGATTTGCTATAATGGTGAAAGTTGACCGCCCAGACATGTAGCATTTCACTTTCAGCAATTCAGGTCGCTCCGACTTCCATGTCGCCATAGCCGAATTTTTTTGATAGTTCCGACAAGAGTAAAACTCCAAAAAATGCCATGTAAACCCCCAATTTTTTTTTATTTTCGTGAACAATACGTCAAGGCGAGTCATCGGTGTCAATGTTTTTAAAGTTTCATCACTGGATAATGAGATATGAGCTCCTAAACCTTCAAAAAATGATTTTATTTTTATTTTTTTTTTTTATAATTTTTTTGTTAAAGTAATCGGCATGAAACTTTGCAAACATATGCTGTATACAATCAGAAATTAATCCCCCAAATGGATTCTTCCTAAATGCCCACAATCTTGAGATCCGGAACACTTAGTAATGTTGCGTCTTGGACAACAAATCGAGAGGTCGCGGGTTCGACTCCCGCTGGCGTCTCTGCCATCTCTTAAAAACCAATCAATATTGCGTTACCCCAGTGTCCCTTCCTGCCCCACCCATGAACCATGAACCCATGAACCACCCTGCATTTTTTCAGTTTTTTCGTTTTTCTTTTCAGATGTTAAAATATTTTTTGGCTGACTTCAAGTGCTTTTGGGATGGGCTTTATGTGCAACCTCACAAGACACACATTCATGCACGCACGCACGCACGCACGCACGCACGCACGCACGCACTGACGCACGCACGCACGCACGTCCGCCCGCACTCTTGCATGCGCGCACGCACACACCGACGCACGCAAGCACGCCCGCACTCTCGCATGCACGCACTCGCGCACTTTCGTACGCATGCACGCACGCGCGCGCGCACGCACGCATGCACGCATGCACGCACGCACGCACGCCGTAGTTGACCACCATCTTGGCCGCGCAGAGGGTGGCATAGGACGCGTCCTCAACGAGCATGCTGGTTGTGGTGGCGTCCTCGTGGTCGGGCTTGGGGTAACGAGCGCGTCACGCGCCACTCGCTGGTGTTCAGCCCCTGATTCTGTAACTCGAGGAGTTGCAGCACGTCCTTGGTGTTCGAGACGTTGCCCAGGAAGGAAGGTGTTTGTAAAGAAATTCTACAGTTTTGAACTTGTACACTGTACACATTTTTATTTAATACGACGTTTCGGCTACGACACCCCCTCCCCCCACAGAATGGTCTCTGGCGTCCCCCCCCCACCCACTTCAAAAACCCGGTTACATGTATGCTACTGTGGTAGGGAAACTCACGCCCCCTGTTTTGTGCACCTTGTTTGCACCCGAAATCCGTGCATGCGTGGGAGCACATTTCGTACATGTCAATACGAAAAAACACTGTATTAAGGAAAAATTTGCAGGCAGCTGCAAAAAAGTGGAATATGTGACTTCCGTAGAGCTGAAGTCCACTTTGAAAAAAGATTGTATAAATAAGAGCATTGCAGTGGAGTCCACTTTGAAAAACGATTGTATAACAGCATTGCAGTTGATGTGGAGTCCATTTTGAAAAACGATTGTATAAGAGCATGCAATGGTATGAACAATCAATTTGCTTGTCACATATTCGGCGTTTTTAGCGTGAGCTATTTTGGCATATTTCATTTCGGACAACAGTCATTCTAGTGACATCACTGTTGCCCAGCTAAAAGTGACACACACCACTGCCCTACGCACATTGCAGATAGAACTAAGAACCATAAGCGCAACTGGACTCTTGGTGTGGTGTGGTATGTATTTCAATGCTGCTGATTACGGATTCTCAAAGGACAGGTAAATGAGAAGTTTCGAAACGGTAATGTAGATTGTGTTTGTAGAACAGCTCCTTAAATTATACCTGAAGTGCCTGTTGTGCATATTCTCCATCCATTAACACAACAAATTTCTGTTACTGTGCTTCAAAGAATCAGTTATCCCAATTCCAGACTGCACGTATGTTTGCAGAATAGAACAATTTGTAGGTATCGTAATTCGAACTGTGGTAGAATCAAAATATTCTATTCATTGGCTCATCATTTCCAACTTACAAAATATTTGAGTGTCTATGTACGTGCGTGCGTGCGCGTGTGAGTGTGTGCGTAGGTTGATATGCGCTTTTCCTAGTATGCTAAGTGCCACTGTATTCTGTCATCATGTAGCGAGCGCTAAAAACGCCGAATATGTGACAAGCATATTGATTGTTCATACCATTGCATGCTCTTATACAATCGTTTTTCAAAATGGACTCCACATCAACTGCAATGCTGTTATACAATCGTTTTTCAAAGTGGACTCCACTGCAATGCTCTTATTTATACAATCTTTTTTCAAAGTGGACTTCAGCTCTACGGAAGTCACATATTCCACTTTTTTGCAGCTGCCTGCAAATTTTTCCTTAATATAATATGTACTGGTATGTGCGATTCAGAAAATTAACGAAGCGGCATGCAAAGATGGAGGCTGAAAACGCTAGCCTTAAGTTGAGCAACGACCAGCTGAACAGTACCAAAGACGAGCTGGGTGCCGAGATCCGCAGCCTCCAGAAGAAAGTCAAGCAGGTGGCTAGTGCGAACTCTGACTTGACATGCAACACTGCAACTCTGGCCCTTCTGAAGGAAGAGGTGAAGGAGGTGCAGAATAAGTTGCACAAATGTCAGTCAGAGCTCAACTTCGCCAAGGGCAGAGAGAGCATGTTGCTTGAGCTGTTGGAGAGGAAGGAGAAGAAAATCTCAGAGGTAAGCCTTTACCTGTACTGGTAGATACTGGTTTTTATACCACTATTGCACTTTGGTATTTAGCTGGAAGCTAAGAAAGGAGGCAGCGAGAAGACTGTCGAGAAAGCTGGTAAAGCCAAAAAAGAACCTGCAGAGGACAAGTCGCCAGCGCCAAAAAGGAAGAGAGAACGTGCTGCGCACAACGACGTGCACCCCGCCCATCAGGGAAAGCGTGTCCCTTCCAAGAACGAGATCGAGCAGCAGAAACGCTTTGAAGAGATCCACGCCAACGGCAAGGAGAATGTCGACTTCGTGCAAATTCGAGCTGGCGTCTTTGCATCGCTCGTGCCGGCTAAATGCTATGGCTACTTTGCCGAAGCTGGCACGAACTGCATCTTCCCCCAGTTTGCGACCGTGCCTATCGAAGTATATGGCTACGACGTCCTCATTGCGCACGCTATACTAGTACGTGTGCCTCTGTCGCAGGTACTCATGGAGGCCAAAAAAAAAGGGCGACTGAGCGTCAGCAGCTGTACCTCAGCTCTGTTGTCGATGAGGGAAAAGCGGCCATCGATGCCGAAATGGCGTATGTCAGAGAGTTCGTTCTCTCTCTGTTCTGCTCGCTCATCGCAGACCTGCAAGGCCCTGTCTACTTCGACGGTATTTCATCGTTGTACTAGTTTTACAGTTGCACCGTGTGTGTGCTTGTAGGACTGAGTCCTGTGCAGACGACGAAGTGGGCGAACGACAAGCTCGCCACCTCAGAGTTCATCGTTTCGCAGCAGCCGAAGTACATCCAACAGTTCTTCAACATTGCTCTCAAAAACTGCGACCTAAATGAGGCAAATGGCTGGAAGGCCTTTTCTTAGTATTGGCCCCATTTTTCTGTCTGCATTTAGAGCCAGAAAAAAAAGGTTGTTGTGAGCACTATGACCAGTCTGTGGAACAACTGGTTGAAGTCTCGCAACAGCTTCTCTGTGTTCAAGGGCACCAAAAAGCCAACGTTTGAGAAGTGCCCCTTGCCCAAGTATATACTGCAGAAGAAGGACGTAGACCGCTACAAGGAGAACGAGGCCCTGCGTGAGTACGACTTGCACTGCACTAATTGCACGACTTGCATGGACCAGCGCTGTATACGTAACAAAATAATCCAGTAATACTGGTATTAAGTGTACTCCCCTTTGTACTTGCAGCGGTGGCTCCACCGGTGGCGGACGGACGCCCGTTGGAGGGGCCCATCTGGGGCCAGTCTCCGATCCGCCAGAAAAAGCAGCAGCACAAGGAGAGCACCCAGAAGAAGAAGAGTTCAAGCGCAGCGTCGAAAGAGAAGGTGTCCAGTTCCGAAAGCACCAGTGACAGTGACACCGATCTTGAGCAGTTTGGCGAGTTGAGTGACACCGCTATCGACAACATTTGATGCATAGAGGTGTGCATTATGCGCGTTGCTCCATAGTAAATGTTTGCCCGTTGGATGGTCCATACTTCACGTAGCACTTATACCTATTTTCTCTGGAGCCTTATTGCTTGTGAGCCGCACGTTAAGCAGTTTAGCCATATACTGGTAACAGTGTGGCAGTTTTACAAATTGGCGAATGTGGCAAATTGGCTAACTCTCAAATGTCTCGGAAGCGGCCACCTGCTGCGGCTCAATCACCAGTGATTGAATTGGTATTTTGGTGTTACACCGGTAATTTAACTATTGATACTGTTCATACCGTGCCTTAGGAAACTTGGGACTTGGATACTGATGCTGGCGCCCCTGTTCAGTGTGTATCAGAGGACGCTAGCCAGCTGCTAGATGAGGTTTCTGATATCTCAGACGATGACGATGATGTCAAGAGTGATGATGGCACACCTGCTGTCTCAGCTGGCACTAGCACAAAGACGAAAAGTCTAAGAAAGGGATGCGGTTCTGCATCAGAACAGCTGCAGATAGAAGCCAGCGAGCACCTGCTACCTCTCCCAAGTGACTACAATTGGAAAGAAGGGCCAGTCCATGAATTGCCCGCTTGTCCATGGACACCATCTGATCAGTTGAGCATAAACAGCGCTCCCGATTTAACGGGAAAGTCGTTGACGAGCATTTTTATAAGTATGTCTGAAGAGTGCATTAAAGAGTTGGTAAGATGCACGAACATCAGAGGAAAAAAGGTTTATCCGAGAACTTGGCCTGAACTAACACTTCCAAAAGCCCTCAAGTTTATTTCCTTGATTTTTTACTTCGACTGTTGTGCAAAGCCACGATTGAAAGATTACTGGAGCACTGAGTTGCCAGACGCTTTTGTCACTGCTACGAAAATTTCAATGAAGAAATTCATGAAGTGGCATGGGCAAATATGCCTTTATGTAGAAGACGAATATTCATTGGCTGAAAAAGAGAAGAACAAGATATATAAAGTTGAAAAATATTTAAATTTGGCACAAAAAAATTTCCACAGAATGAGAAAACCACAGTCCAGGCATATCAGCTTGGATGAAGAAATGGCTGAGTTTAAGGTGAGTAATGTTTGCTCTCGGTTTCTTTTACTGCACAAATATTACCAGTATAGGGACGCAGCGGACTGGTGCAGATAATCAAAGGAAAACCCAGAGGCGAAGGGCTGAAATACTACAACCTCTGTGACCCCCATGTGTACAGCTCCATGCTGCATTCGTCCAACCATGTCAAATACCAAGAAGTCTGGGGTCGAATTGTTGCCATCTGTTACAATTTGCTTGCTGGAAACTCCAAATTTGGCATCCACTCTTTTCTCGACCAAGGCTTCTATGTTTGTTTCATCTTCTCAATTTTGTCTTAACCCACCCGAATTAGTGGTTTCCATTGTATACCAGTATACTGTAAAATTTGCTGTCATTCGTAGATGTTCCCAATCATTTTTTAAATAAATTCATTTAAACTAAGAATATTTTAGGTGTACACGGATCGCTACTATACGACGGTACACATGAACTATGCAATGGCCAAAAGGAAAACGTTTTTTTGTGGAACATTGCGAAGGGAGCAACGATCAGATCTACCTGTCCAAATCATGCAAGCGACCAGAGCTAGCAATACTCCTGCAGCAGTCAAAGCATTGGAAAAGGGACATACCTTGAAAGTGCAAAGCAACTACGGTACAGCTTTTTTTACATTGTGTTCTTATGTAAAAATGTACAAAGTATTACTGGTATAGGAGACACTGTTGCAATCACTTGGATGGATGCCAAGGCCGTGACTTTTTTGTCATCAATACCTAATGTGCAAAGTTCCAGCACAGTCTGCTTCAGAAAAGGAAAGACGTCTAAGGGTGAAGTATACAGAATGATGATTTCACAGCCTGCCGTTGCTGCTGAATTCAACAAGCACATGGGAGGTGTTGACTTGCAGTAAGTCTGTTGGCTTATTGAATTCTTATACTGCTACATGGGACTTGGTTTAGTGATCAGCTCTGCGCGTCAGTGAAACATCACAGGCGGTCTCGACGGTGGTACATGTCAGCGACTGCATTGCAGTCGTTTGATTGGTTCTGTGCAAACAGTTTCGTTCTCTATCGAGAATGCTCAAATCCGTCAGCAGTCAATGCAAAAGCGAAATTGGAAATCGCAAAACGTTTGGTCGATTTTGCTAATCATTTGGAAAACGATGGCTTCGTCCAGCAGCCCATCCCTGCTGTGCACGTTCCTTCTGAACCGTCCACCCCTCCTCAAGCTCTTTCCATTGAGGAAGTGAAGGAAGTTCGCCTGAAACTCGAATTGGGCCACTTTCCCAGACAGGCTAAGGTGCAGTACTTTACTACTTTTACATATTAATACCGGTTTTAAATTTTCAAAAACAACCTAGATCGCCCGTGAGTGCCAAGGGCACCTGCAGCGCAGAAGAACGACATATTACTGTTCTATCTGCAATGTGTTCCTCTGTCTGGAGTCTGGCTGCTTTGAGCGCTTTCACAAGCAAGTCAACTATTTGTTCGATGACCCTAAGCTCACAGAAAGAAGAACTGGCAGAAACAAAACTAAATACTAGTCTAAGCAGCCGTCTTTCGCTCTAAACCAGTATGTAATGCATCGATACAGGGTTCGTCAGTGACATCTTGTGAGCGAGATCGTGTTCAATTGTGACTGTCGTTATTACCTCTTGTCTGCAGTGAAACGCAACACGACATGGTGTATGACAATGGCAAGGTAGAAAATTGGGGTATAAAGCGGAACAAGCATTTTGACAATAGTATAAGCCGCCAGCAGTATAATCGCCTTATACCGAGTATAAGGATTTCAAAAAAAAATGCTTTTTATACGACGACTAAAAACTCATTTTTTTTATATACCACTACACATTTCTTATACTACATTTCATGCCCCAGAAAACCTGTTGTCCTGGTTTTGCATCACTTTTTTTGGGGACACGATTGGGGACAACCCATGCCCCACTCAAGTGGGGGGGGGGGGACGCCCAAAGGGTTATACTGGTACTTTTTGGTCAAAAATGGGTCTAGTTGTGTTGATCGAGAATGGTAAGTTTCGCCTGCAGCGCCGTTTCTTAATCGTCCAAAATGGACCGATGGTGTCCAAACTACCACCGAAATGAGCCAACAAACAAAACAGTGTCCTTCCTTCCTCCCTCCGGCAAAATCCACCCCCCCCCCCCGGCCACCTCCGTAAAATTTCTGGGTCCGTCAATGATTCATACATTGTCATATTGCACTACTTCTGAGCACTTTGCAGCAGGTGTCTAGGTGTTCTGAATTAAGGCAGCCAGATATGGCAGATTCTGGATGCAATACTGAGAAGACGATGTCCGTGGCAGAGTTCGTTCATCGCCTTTAAAAATCTATGGGGCTCGCTTCATGGCAACGCAACACACAGACTAACATGTTCGTTCATCGGGCACTAACAACAACAGCTACGCACGACGATGCAACGTTTACGAAAACGAAAAGGAAAACAACCAAAAGGCTAAGTAGACAGCGTCGGCATTTGTGCAGTGGCGTAGCCAAGGGGGGGGGGGGAAGGGGGGGAAGCTTCCCCCCCCCAAATTCTCCGAAGCTAAAATTTATTAACTTGGTACCCTCTGTTGCAAAGGTGCCAATCTGGGCATTTTTCTCAATTTCAATGCAAATAATGATAAAACGACACTAAAGAGCCAAATTTTCGCCTGCGGCGCATTGTTTTGCATTAAAAACCGTGAAAGTTCGTTACCCTACTCTAAAAAATTTGCCTGCGGCGCTATTTTTAGCACGGAAATCGACCGTTTTGACAACATTGCTAAGGTTTTGGTGTGAATGTAGTCAGACAAACGAGCGCAAAGCGTGTAAACAGATTGGATGAGAGAGTGTCTAAAGCTTCCCCAGCCGAAATGGCACAATGTCCAAAAAATTCGACAGGGTCCCCCCTGTTGAAAATTTGATATTTTGGCCGCAATTGGACTTCCCCCCCCCCCCCCCGAAATCAAGTCCTGGCTACGCCACTGCATTTGTGCGTCATCCATACGATAGCAGGTACTGGGTGAGGTGAGGAGGCGCCGCGCGGGGGGTAGGTGAGACTAGTTAGTGCATGTCTGGCGCGTGTAGTGGGGAATTGGCGGAGCCGAGCGCGAGGTGCTGACTAGAGCCAAACGGGTTATGTCGGTGTCCCCGGCCCGCCAGCTGCCACTCGTACCAGAGACTGCCAAAACCGTTGAGACGGCGCAGCTCCACGCGCACGCGCGCCCCGCACTCCAGCTGCACGTCTGTGCCCTTGCACCAAGCGACGCGGCGGGGCGCAGAGACGAACTCACGAGGGGCGGCTCCAAAATGGGGAAGAAAGCGCAGACGCGCAGAGGAGGCGTGGCCGCGGAAGGCAGCGTACTAAAGACGACGCCCTCCCACAGCTCGGCACGCACGTAGCCCAGCAGCGCGCTCAGCTGAACGCCAATCGACAGGCCCGCCAGTCAAAGCCCATGGGGAGTGGCGGTCGCGCAAAAGGCACCACCTCGCAGTGCTGATTCACAGTGAAGACAAGGCTGCAGCGTTGACGGAGCTCGGCGGGGCTCGAGGCGAGCGCGTCGGAGAAGTCGAAGGAGAAGACGGCCTTGGGGCCGCAGGAGGCAATCCGTTCCACCGACTGGAGTCGCTGACCCGCCGGCGTCGACAACGCCCACGCCTTCTCCAGCGGGTTCTCGGCGCGCCGAGTCAGGTTCTCCTGCGCGCACGCACACAATCGCTATCCTGTTTTAGCGAGCAAGCGGCTTCCCCTCTACCACAGCGGCCGCTTTCGGCTGCCCCACTTGTTGTTCGGGCGTCCACTGCGAAAGGCGAGCGGCGGACGTCTCAGTCCTGTCCCACCTCGCTGGAATGTGGCCACAGTGCGGGCACGCAGCGCTACACGGCGGCGAGGGAGGGAGGGAGCGAGGGAGCAGTGACCGGCGAAGGCGGCGGTGCGGGCGCGCTGGAGCGTGTGCGGCCAGTAGGCGAGGCAGCCGTACTCGCCGCCCCTTCGGAGCTGGCGCTGCAGCAGCGCCGCCTGCACGGGCTCCACGAAGCTCGTCAGCCGACGCGGCACCACGCGGCAGTCCTCGGCCAGCACACCAGCATCCGCGCACGCTGCAAACACCCCCAACCGTCCACCGCAACCTTTCACAGCCGCGAGCGACGCGACGTACCGGCCACGCATTCGGGCAGCATCTCGTTGTCCGCGAACGCTCCCACCAAGTCCAACACCAGAAGGCCCACCCGAAGCCCTCCCAGCGCCTCCACAGTCAACCTAGGCAAACGCAGACTTTTACAAACTCCTACCGCGCCGCAGCGACCCAAAAGCACGTGTGCTCGGACACCGTTCGAACGGCAACGGAACGCGACGGCGACCCTCCGACGGTGCTGTTGCCTTGAGAGCGCAGCCGTGGGCGGCGGCGAGCCAAGGTCGGCTGTCCCAGAGGAAGAGCGGCGCGGCCTCGTGGGCGAGCGGCGCCCACACTCGGCGCTCGGCGCGCACAAAGGCGTCGACGATGTGGGTGGACCGCGCGCCGACCATGAGCACGGGCAGCGAGCGCTGCTCCGACGACATGCCGGCCAGACAGGCGGCCAGCGCTTCCTCGTACAGAGCGCACTTGATGGCGCGCGCCGCCGGCTAGACAAGGCGCGCCGACTCGCGCTCGCGTTCATCTGGTCGTCGTCACGAACATCGACGGCCGGCAGTGGGCCCTGAGGGGAGTGCGGGTCGGGCAGCCAGTCGAGCCGCGGCAGGCTGGCACGTCGCCCGCGGGCCCCGGACACGAGACGGCTGGCCACCGACAGAGCCCTCTCCACTCCGCTGCCGTCCTCCACATCTGCGGTGGTGAGCGATTGCGCATGCAAAGCAAAGGGTGCGCCCCACCCCACCAGCCGGGAGGGCCTATGAATCGAACACCAACTCAGAAAGAGGAAGAGTGGCCCGGGGCCTCGGGTTTGCTTCGCTTCCAGGAGCAGCGCCAAAGTGGACGCAAACTTCTCGACGTCGAAGTCGAGAAGGCTCTGCCCGCCGTCCAGCATCACTGCTCCAATGGGACACAAGCCCAGCCACTTGTTCACGACTGTCGCAAGTCTGTCCTTGTCGTTGTCGTTGCAGCACAAGGTGGATGGGGCTAGGCGGAGGCAAATCTCGAACTTGTCGAGCAGACGCAACTCGGACAGCCGCTGCCAGGTTGCCTAAAGTCGGCCGCACTCGACTCGACGCTCGGCTGAGCGCCGACGCCAGCTGACCTTGCTCAACTCCTCCTCGTCTGCCGAGAGCAAGAGCAGGAGCCGGCATCGACGGGCCGCGTCCCTCCGTGCCACGACGACCTTCACCGACTCGTCGTAGAACTCGGCCACGTAGTCGGTGCTGCAGTCCTCCAGCTGGACGAGCAGCGCGCGCGCGTCCGTCTCCTCGCAGCGCCGCATGCCGTCCGCGCGGCCCGCGTACACGACCACGTCGCCGTCGCAACTGCCCGACACCGCCTCTGCAACCGAACGCGTCGCACGCACCATCGTCACGCCACAACCGCCCCCCAATAGAACCCGCCAGCTCAGCTCACCTAGCTCTCCCTCCGTCAGCACAGACAAGAAGCGGTCGTCCAACGCAGACGCCACGCTCTGAGAGTGGTCAGCAATTTTTAGTCCCAGTTCAATGTCCGCCATTTTGGCAATTCGTTGCAAAGTACTCTTTAAAAAAATTTCAAAAGCTTGATCAACTATTTGAATGTCGTACCGTAACTGAAGTACCGTACCATAAAAACAAATGCAAATTTTAGTACCGTAAGCAAGTTTTGTTCGTTTTGATAGGCACAGATTGTTTTGATAGCATAGGAATCCATTTGTTTCATTTTTTTGTAATATATTTTTCTATGAGTTCTAGTTGCGGGATTGTCACGCTCAAAGCGCGCACGATATTTTTGTCTTTGCACGTCTTTATCATTTGGTGAAGAGTATGCCGTTCCAGGCGGGGGAGTGAAGATTCACCTCTCCCCCACCCTCTCTCCAGTCTCCATTAAAACTGTAACGTTTCTTCTGTTTGTCCTCAAAGGTTTTCACAACGCCAAGGACGTCGTGTAGGCGTAAGCTGATGCGGAGAAGTCCTGACTCTAGGACGAGTGATTCCGGTAGCTTATTTGACCTGCCAGTGCGTTTGTTGACTTTCTACTGCATAAGTACCTTCGCCAACTGTTGGGTTGATTGAAGTTTTCTGGGCAGGATGTTGCGTCTTCTGCTGGGAGTCTTTCTCTGCACGCTAGCATTTGGTGAAGTGAGACTGCATCCGCGCAAAACATTTTTGCAACAAGACAGCAACACAATTTCCAGGCCAGAACCCATTCTGTCCCGACGGAAGAGATAGCTACGGTTCATGTCGCGTGGGTGGAGACTGCAACTACAACTTGATTTGTCTCAACGGTGTCTGCTGCCAACCGCGTAAGTTCGAACGCCGAATCTTCCTATTCTGCTCTGAGTTTTGTTTGACGCAAATATGAAGAGTGCGGTACTACGAACTGTACACGTGCAAAGGAAACAACAACAACAGCATCACGTCGCTTGCTTCGATTCTACGACAGCGATTATTTTGGATGTTGGATAAAGAGCGAAGCAAAAATGCCCTTCCGCTTCTAGCAGAGGCGCCAACGCCTCCGGCACCAGCCTCCAATGTTGAATGTATTTTTATGGAGCGCGCTGGAGTTTGTCCAGCGGAGACCAATGCGGCCAGGTTTTGTTTGTGTGGAGAAAAACAAATCGTTCGACTCTCGTCTCGTACCTTCAGGTTTGGACGGTGTGGCTGCGATTCCGACTGCACAAGCAGCCTGACCCACAAGTGCTGCGGCTCCTTCTGCGTCGTATCGCTCTGTGTGTTGCACACTTTGTGTTTTTAGAGAACTGTCTAACTAACTAGCGAGTCTAACCCGCATAGGCCCTGCTCCGTGAGCTACAAGAGCACGTGACATCCTAGTTTGATTGCACGTCACAATGCGTCACAATGCAGCGCTTGCGTCTTCAAATGGCTTTTGTTCTAGCGGCGGCCCAAAAGCCGGGCGAGTGTCCTTCAGTGGTGCAGGCAGCGGAGGTCTACCGTCGGCAGTCGAGCAACGGCGTCTGCCGGAAGTACGACAACGAATGCGTCGGCGCTCGCAAGTGCTGCGACGTCGGCGCCGCTCGCCTCTGCGTCGAGCCGACAATCACAAAAGGAGGAAGTGAGCGAAAGCAGTTGGACAATGGAACTATGTCCGTCTCAGCCGCGACAGTGTGCATGCAGATGGCCGCTGTCCGACGGGCTCAGTCGGCTCTCAGAGTCTCCGCGACGCCGTGGCCACGGCCCTGCGCTGCACCGTCGACGAGCAGTGTCCCGACTTTCTCAAGTGCTGTTTTGACGGCTTCAGCCTACGCGGCGGATGCCTCTTCCCCGAAAACTGACATCACCAGTGGATGACTTAAAATCCTTTGTGATTACTCACCGCACGTTTGGAATCGAGAGTAACGCTTGAAAAGGTACGCCCAGTTTTCGGCGCAACTTTTATCGAAGAGGAAACAAACTAACGTTGCATAGTAACGAATCGAACTCTTCTGCTGCTAGAGATTCAAGCATGTACTCCCTGCTCGTGTTCTCGACGTGCTTGGCGATCACTAGCGTTTGCGCGTCAGAAGGATGCTCCAACGGCAATGTTGTCGATGGAAAATGCAAATGCTCGAAGTTCTATTTTGGCCAAAGATGCGAGTTCCTCAGCAATGCTTTCACAAATGGCGTTTCCCTTGACTCGGATTACTGCGTGCACGGTGCTAACGTTGGAACAAAAGGGGCTAACGTGTGCGAGTGTCATCAGAATTGGAGTGGACCAAGGTGTGTGCAAAAGTACCGCATGTGTGTAGTAGCCTACCTTTGAAAAATTATTTATAGGTGCGAAACCCAAAGATGTATCAATGGTGACTGGAACGTTCTGTCGAAGAAATGCGACTGCCGATCTGGCTTTGAGGGCGTCAGGTTAGTGTTTCACCCATACACTTCTGTTATGCGATTACGTTTGTACCTCACATAATGACGTATTAGAATCATCTGGAACCATTTACATTTTGCTACGGCAATTGGGGTAAGTGGATCATCAATCAGTGCCGTAGAATCGTTGTGTACATTCAATGCTGAAGCGACAAGACCATACTTTAGATGTGAGAGACACAAGCCACAGCAGCAGAGCTCGTCGGATCGTACACAGTACGAGGCGTTCCAAGGACTTATTTTATTGGCCGTTCTCATTGGCATAATCGTAGGTTCTGCCCGCTGCTTCCCTGCGCGCCCCCGTACGCACGTCGTCCGCGTTGCTCGCCACCTCACCTCACCCCCCCCCCCTTCCTCTTTGCCAGACATGACGGAACGGTTTGGTGGGCCTATCGGTGTTCAACCTGTGGCCGTAAACGTTATCACATACCTATACTATCCGAGAAAATTGGACTGGTGGGACTGGGGACAAAGCTGCGGCTGGGGGAGGGAGATTACCCCCTCCCCCCCCCCCTCCACCTGGTTTTTTTTTATCGGGCAACCCTCCACTCCTCAATCTGTTATTCTAACGTGAAACTCTCCCTTCAACCCCCTCCCCCCTCCATGATTTCTTCCCACAAGACCCCCGTCATCGAAATATTAAACCCCTGGGCCTCCAGGCTCAATCAGTTTCTTGGGGGTTCTATTCCGGATCGGAGTAGCCGACATGGAGAGGTGCTATGTATGGTATACCCCCCTTTCTCACGACACCTGTGTTTTCACAACCGGCCTTCTTGTAAATGATCGTGTTGGGGAACCCCTAAAAGGTTCAGTTTTGGTACTAACATGCAAGTTTGTTTATGCATAAACAGCTAGTAATTGTACCACTTTGAAGGGCCGATGATGATTCAAACCTACTTTGAAGGGTAAACAATTCTCCGATGATGATCCATATATATATTTTACTCTTGCTGCGAAAGAAACTGCTCAAATCCTCCGACCCCCCCCCCTCCCCAGTTTGTAGAGCGTACGCACGGATGATTGTCCCTTGGCGGGCGGCTTGTGCGAGATTGAGGTGAATGATTGGTGGCGGTGTTGCAGGTGTGCATCTGTTGCTGCTGCTACTACTGCATCAAGGGCTGCATGGCCTCTGACCGTGCGGGCGCCGTGATCGTCACGCAGCAGCCGGCGCCGGCCCCCGTCGCCTCGGCTGTTCCACCGTTCACCCGGCAGGGCTACGCGCCAGTGGCCACGCAGCAGCCGCAGGCTTACATTCAGCCGCATCTCGTCCGCACCGAGCAGGCGTACACGCAGCAGCAGGCGTACGCGCCCCCGCTAGCCGCCAGCGCCCCGCCACCGCCCCCGCCCAGCTACGACGAGGCCACCACCTCCTGAGGCCCAATCACAGCCTCTGGAGCCACCCACACTGGCCGGCTGACCCCGTACTGCATGTACGCATTCCTGGCGTGTGTGAAGTGTAGCATATTGGCGGTCGGGTAAACGGTAGCCCGGTATATTTGTTTGTCGTCGCGCTGTCGCTTTTAGACACCTGTCGGTCGCCAGTGTACGTCTTGCTTATAGCGGATTCCCTACATAGTAGGTTCGGTGTCGCGATTCGCAACTGGCGCGCAGAGCCGCTAAATTTGCCACGCCATAAGTTGTGTACCGTCGTTGTCTCGAACGCGCAAACGCCACTGCTTTATTTGGCTTGGTGTGTGTTCTCGCTTGCCGGTAATCCGTTGCGTGCGTGCGTGGCGATTTCCGAATCGAATGTGCTTTATCGAGTCGCACTCTTCAGTTAAACATACGCATTAGGGAAAGAAGAGTCGAATCGCTTCAGAAGTTGGCGAGTGGCAAATAGAGCGCAGTGAGCCGTACCGAACGAGGCTCTTGTTTTTGAGCCGCTGGCCCATTCGTTCACCGGCGGCCGCGCAAGCTTGGCCGGAAGTCTTGCGTCGCTTCCGTCCAAGACAATCGCGTTAGACTGTTGGCGTCGGGCGGCGGCTAGCTAGTCGTTATCTCGGCTGGCTTGACCGATTGAGCCTTCTCGGCGCTCGGACGCGCTTCCGCCGGTCCGGAATCTCCAGGGATTCCTCGGCTGCGCGCGCGGCCGTCGAATCGATACGAAAGAGGCGCTGGAGCCGACGTCGGCCGCCTGGAAGTGGCGGTCCGAGGGCCGCGCGGATCGTTCCCCAGCCAGACGGGCGCCGTCGTCGTCGTCGGCTGCGCGGCTAGAGGCAATTTCCAGCCTCGCGTGACTCAGGACGCGCGGCGCTGCAGCCTTCGGGCCCGATGACGTCGGCTCGAGAGAGCGAGCGGCGTTGTTTTAGAAGGCCCAAGGCCGGACAGACCGCGCGCTCCGCTGAATTTTAAGCAGTCTTTCTCTTTCTGGCTCTGGCCTCGTCGGCCTCCACTTCCGTGCCATCGGCCGACTGACTAACCAATGTCCATGGAGTGGAAGTAGAAAGTTCGCTTCTTTGTTTTGGTCATTGTGACGGGCTTATTCAGAGAGGCAGTGTTCAATTTCAATGCAATTGTTGGTGTGCTGCCTGTCGAGTATGCATTAGTACGCATCAATTGCCGCGTTTCGGCGATTCAACAATCAGTGGCTTTGCCATATGCGGATATTTCCGAGGTGTTCTGCATTCTGCAAGCACCGTTCCGAGTTAGAGTCGGCGGTTAGGCAACACGGCAACAGCTGACGCTTCGCGACTGAGTAAGCGCCAGGCGCGGCGCCAGGAATGCGAGCCGCCTCATCCCCCGTTCGTCCCACTAAGAAGAGTTCGACTCGCTTCGTTCCACCGTGAGACGGAAACGCCACGTCGAGCAAGAAGCGTCTAGTCAGCTTCCCTCATAATTTGTAGAGTTGTCACTTATACCCTTCCGGCGTTCCGACTTCATGCTGTACAAGTAATGAGCACGGTGTTGAGTTTTTTGGCACCTGCGAGTCTGCGAAATATTAGGACCAGACTACATAGGTAAAAAAAAATACATAGGATAGCCTAGTCACCAGCATGCTACCGTTGCATTCATTCACTGTCGACGCCGCTCTACCGTTTGACCCCTGTGTGTAGGGAGCGTCTGCGCCGCCAGTCTGTCTGTCTTGTCGACACGACGCCAATAATCCCCTTTCCCACCGACAGAAGACACAATTGTCGACAGTGTGCCAACCACCCTCCGCCCCGTTCGCTGTACCTACGCGTGTGCGTGTCGCGCCTCCGCGTGCGTTGGACCCGACGACCGCGGCGTGGTCGGCGGATCGATACAATTCCTCGTTGGCGCGGGACGCCGAAATTAACGGCGTCCCGTCGCGCTCCGTCTTCCAGAGGCGCCGCCAAATTAGCGACGGCCTCAAAACAACAGGCGGCGCCGAAGCCGGAGGAGCACGGCCTCGCCGCTTCGAAAGGCTCGAAAGCGAAAGCGGCAGAGCCAACCAGCCCGCCGTGCGTGTCCCTGTCCGCCGCCGCCCGTTTCCATGCGCCGCCGCCGTCGCTGGCGCTTTCCAAAGCGGTCATTTTCATGCGCGCTCGTTTTCGACTCGCGGCCGAGTCGGCCCAAAAGATCGACTACTCGTTTCCCGTTCTTTTTTTTTCAGACAAAAAGCGGTCGCCGCTTCCTTCGCGAGTGACTAAAGCCGGGATTCGTCGTTGGTAGACTGCTTCGACGCCGAACGGCGCATCTGGACGCGGTGTACGTGGCCGGCCGGCCGAGACCGAGCCGGTGTCGACACCTCCCGCCTCCGGAGCGGACAGCACAGCACGCCCTCCATTGTGCGCGCTCGCGCCTCGCCGATCAAAGAGCCGCGCGCGCGCCGATTATGAAGAAGACGGCGACGTCGTCTGAGCGAGAGCCGCCGCCGCCGGCGCCGCAGGTTCGTCCGATTGATTGTAAACGAGTTGCTTTGTCGACCGGCCGCTCGGCCAGATGCGCGCGCTCCTCCACGAACGGCTAGTCGACGCCCACCAACTCACCACCAACTCACCTTCCCTCCCCCCGCCCAAACCCTGCCCCACCCAGGTGCCTGCGTGCCCAGTTATAGTGTAGGTATGTACGGTGCGCGCAACAGCTTCGGCTGTCGTTAACCTACCCAACAGCAGCAACAACTACGTTTGGCCCACTTCCACTCTCACTACATTACAGGCCACATCTCCAAAAAAAATATTCCCTTCTTCGTTAAACTGTGCGTTTCTGATTGATCCCATCCCAACAATCGGCAGATTTGCAAAACGTGCTCGTTCATCAGCGAACAAAGGCCCAGTGTTTCTTATCTGCCGTTGCACAAATGACCTCTGAGTGAATGCGCGCGGGATTCCTCTCATTGTCGACGGTCGGCGGCGACGGCGACCACCTGCCGACTGTCAGCAACGGGCGAGCATCGCATCCTTAACCCGATCAAAAATTTGCATCGCCCCGTGCTGACGGCGGCGGCGGCGACGACAGGTGGCGAGCCGTCGCCGTCGCGCCGACTCGCGCCGCCAGACGGGCAGACGACAGGCCGGCGGAGAGGGCTGGGATTGGATTGTGCACCGCGCGCGGGGCGGCGCTGGTTTTTTGTTCCCGCGCGAGCGCGCGCCAAACGGCGGTGCGAAAAGTGGATACGCCTGAAGAGCGACTTTACTCGCTCGCTCTCTCGCACCTAGCGTACAACTACTCGACCGGTTGCAGGAGCAGCGCGCCGAGGCGGTGGGCGAGAAGACGCAGCGGATCAAGCACTGGGTCCTCAACCGTCTCACTGAGGTACGGTATGCTGTTAAATCCGTATTACCCCTAGATACATTCACGTAGGTAATTGTTTTCTTCTTCCTACTGTACTAAGCGCACATAAGCCATTGTAGTGTCACCAGTAACTCGTCGAACAAATCCATAGATCTTTTTGA
>JASAMY010001919.1:0-34190 GCA_030248085.1 Paralinhomoeus sp. GSCO2_6 | reverse complement strand
ATTTTTAATGAAACACTTTAGGGCAAATTTCCTATCACTCCAGGCCCTCTCAAAGGCCTCATCCTCAGGGTAACCTTTGTCAACGAGTTTTTCCTTATGTTCTAAGATGTCACTTACAAGGCTCGTGTTTTGCAAATCATTAGCAAAAGTTATAGCCCCCTCTACCTTTTCCTTGAATTTTTTGAATATTTGTTTGTAATCCTCCATGACATTAGATAAGTTTGTATCATCTGTAATGATTTCAGAGAGCAACTCTCCAATTGTGTCAGTATCATCACTGTCAGAATCAGATCCATCAGAGTCACAAATGTCTACATCCATGTCATCTACACTCGGTTTGTGCACAGTTTGAAGATGTCGTTGCAAATTATATTGAGACACAAAGGACCTGTTGCACTTCTCACAATGGTATAAGTTCATTTCTAAATTGATTTTTTGTAAGAATGACTGGAGTTCTATTGGCATCCCTTTAAATACTGTTTGAAATGCTGCTCCTCCATGCTCCTTGTTGCTCCGAGGCTGCTCCTTGTTGCTCCGAGGCTGCTCCTTGTTGCTCGGAGCCTCCTCCTCCATGCTCCTCCTTCCTCCAAGGCTGCTCCACATGCTCTGCAGCAATTTTAGTAGCAATGCTCCAAGGCTGCTCCACATGCTCTGCAGCAATTTTAGTAGCAAGAATTCTCTGTGTCACTGCCATAAACGTAATTTTATTAAAATGCATGGCTCTAGCCCCCAAATACCTAGTTGGTATTACCTTATGCACTGCAGGATCAGATATGCACTCAGCTAGTCAGTCACCAATTGGTCAACTATAGCCCACACCTGACCATGAGTTCTATCATATGTACTCGGTTGGAGGCAAGCAATTTCTCTTTTGGATACAATCGTGCATGCGCTAGCTGTGGTGTACACTGTACAGCGCTAAAACGGCGTCTCCAGTACGTCGTCCACACACAAGCGCAGTGGTGCTAGACAGCATCTTGAAAAACGTCGTCTCCGAAACGTAGGGGGAATTCCCTACCCAATCCTTTCTTATTTCGTCATTCCATATTCTTGATGGCAAATCCACCGCAGCATAGCTCCGCAGGAGGGGGTCACATGTCTAAGGATAGCGCCACTGGATTTCCCACAAAAAATTCTAAGCTCAAGCTTAGGATTTTGCTCCATGACTGCTCCTTGTTGCTCTGAAGCTGCTCCTCCTTGCTCCCGAGGCTGCTCCTCCTTGCTCCAAGGCTGCTCCTTGTTGCTCCGAGGCTCCTCCTCCATGCTTCGCAACAATTTTAGTAGCAAGAATCCTATTTATATGTACCTGGAATAATGTTATTTAGATGAAGTTTATTACAAATGCATGGTTGTAGCCCCAAATACCATAAATCTTTCCATAGTGCCCCAGGGCACTATACTTTCAACCTCTCCTTACATGGGGACACTATTGGAGGGGGTCTACTATTGCAGAGGGGGCACTATTGGAGGATTTACAGTAACTCTTTGGTGGTATTTGCACTGTATTGATGCACATGCCTTGTGCACTGCAGGATCAAGAATGCACTCAGCTGGCCAGTCACTGATCTCAAGCTTAGAATTTTGCTACATGACTGTTCCTTGTTGCTCCAAGGCTGCTCCTTGTTGCTCCAAGGCTGCTCCTTGTTGCTCCGAGGCTCCTCCTCCACGCTCCTCCTTGCTCCAGGGCTGCTCCCCATGCTTTGCAGCAATTTTAGTTGCAAGAACTCCAAATACTTAGTTGGTATTACCTTATGCACTGCAGGATCAAATATGCACTCAGGTAGTGTGAGTCACCAATTGGTCAACTATAACCCACACCTGACCATGAGTTCTATTATATGCACTCTGTCGGAGGCAAGCAATTGCAGCATACAGGGTTGGCATACAGGGCTGGCATACAGAATGCACATACTTGTGCAGTGTACAGACCACTACATTACTCACACATGTAACCATGCATTCAGCATACACGATTCCGTCTGCGCCAGCATGGCATAAGAGCACAATTGGCAGGAGCCAACAACTGTGCTGTTGAGCCATTCTCCTGCAGACGCGCGCTGGGTCAATGCATCACATGCAATGCATACATATGAACACACAGAACATGGATGGGCCCCAGAAACACACCAAATACTCGCCAGCAGTGTAGTGGCTAGGTGTGGCTGCTTTTAAAAATGGCACAGCTAGAATGCTGACGACTGCGTCTACATATTGGTCTGTGATACAGTGGCATCTAACTACTGAGTATGTTCTCACACGATGACACGTTAGTCCACAATGAATTATTTAGATGGATACGGTATACTGACAGCACACGGGTTAAAACGCGTTTCATGTTGTTGTAGCATGCAATGTATGTACACATAGTACTGCGGTTCAAATGTGCCAAGAACTATTGAAGGGCAGATTGTGGGGCAAGTCCGCAAGAGCCCCAGAACAACTGCATGTAATCTGCAAATCATTGGATTGTGTATCCCTGTTTGTAAACGTGTTCAAAGAGACAGAATAAATCAGTACAGAATGGGGGCGATGGCGCAGTACGAAACGACCAATCCCAAGACTGCTGTACTGGTAAGTCGCTTAACTTGTAAACGTAAAAGTTCGATTATTTGTCCATTCCAGGTAGCCATCGCTTTTGTAGCACTACAGTGTACACATCATTGCGTATACATGTAGAGACGCGATTGCGTCAGCGCCGACGTGACGTAACAGCACAATTGGCAGGAGCGGACGGGCGCTGCGTCTATTCATCACTTGCGGTGCATACACCCGCACGCACAGAGAACACGCGCCCACAAACACACGCTCTCTAGCTGCGCGCCGGCTTCGCATAGCTGCTTGTAAATCGGCGCCTCTACAGGCTCCCCCTACCCACCGCTTGCCCCTACCCACCGCCCCCGCAGTTCAGCCAAACGGCGTTGCCAATACGACGTCCACGCAGCAACGCAGGGTTGCTAAAACGGCGACCTGAGAAACGTCGTCACTCAATCGTAGGGAGGGCGCGACAGCTCCGTACGACCTACACACTCGAGGATAGCTCAGCAGGAGGACTGCTGCACCACTAAAGGATAGCTCCGCAGGAGGTCCGCACAAGAGGGGCCCGTAGGGCTCTGCAGGGAGAGTGCACAACCTGGTAGTACACTTAAGCATAGGTCCGCAGGGTGGCAGGGTCCGTAGGGCTCCGCATGGAGGGTGCACAACCGTGTTGCAACGCTTAAGCATAGGTCCGCAGGGTTTGCATGGTTAAGCATAGGTCCGCAGGGTTTGCATGCTTAAGGATAGGTTTGCAGGGTGGCAGGGTCTGTAGGGCTCTGCAGTGAGGGTGCACAACTGTGTTGCAACGCTTAAGCATAGGTCCGCAGGGTTTGTATGCTTAAGGATAGGTCCGCAGGGTGGTAGGGTAGCAGACCCCTGCCACCCTGCGGACCTATGCTTAAGCGTTGCAACATGGTTGTGCACCCTCACTGCAGAGCCCTACAGACCCTGCCACCCTGCGGACCTATCCTTAAGCATGCAAACCCTGCGGACCTATGCTTAACCATGCAAACCCTGCGGACCTATGCTTAAGCGTTGCAACACGGTTGTGCACCCTATACTACTATCGATATGGGTAGGTCGGATCACTTTGGCCAAAACACAAAAGTTGACCGCCTGCACGTGCAGATCATTTTGATTCTTTACACCGCTATGCTCCGACGCACCAATATGGCACTGCAGATGTACACGCACGCACGCCCACCATCAAATCGGCTGCTTCACAACAAAAACTCGATGTGGGTACGTCGCATCACTTTGGCTAAAACACAAAAGTTGACCGCCTAGTTATAGTGATCATTTTGATTCTTTACATCACCACGCTACGATGTAGCAATATAGCACAACTGCACGCGCACGCACGCACGCACTCGCATGCACATAATGTAGCACCTATGTACAATGTATTGCCATTACCATATCATTTGAATACAGTTATTGCCCCCCCCCACCGAAGGAAATCTCGGCATCGAGCGGATTCGATCGCGCCATCGTACGCACATATACGTCAAGCCGTTTGCAAGTAATGCATTGTAAACACATTGTGTACACAACACGCACATACGCACGTGTGGGCACAGGCCACGGGTCACTACACGTACCTGCTGCTGTTTTTAACACTGCATGCTGTTCTGCTCCTGTATGTCTGTATGTGCGTGCGTGCGTGCGTCCGTGCGTGTTGTCATCCTTGTCTTTGTGTTACAAAGAAACATTGTATTAAGGAAAAATTTGCAGGTGGCTGCAAAAAAGGCGAATATGTGACGCTCTTGTGTTAAAGTCCAGTTTGAAAAGGAGTGGTATTAAGGCATTCCAGACTGATTTCTAGCCACTTTTGCATTGCAGCTGATCAACTTCAGTTTGAACAAACCATGTATAAAATCCGAACCAAACGCAGCAACAAGTCACATACCGTAAACCCTATAATTAGCCCCCCGGGGGCTAATTTTTTCGTTCGAGCTCTAGGAGGGTGTATAATTATCGGGGGGGGGGGCTAATTATAGGGGGGGGCTTATAAACTGGAAGTGTCGATGATTGGGTAGATGTGTGGGCAAAAAGGCGCGTGGAGGCGATTTTTAAGGGAAAAAGGCGCTGTGCACACACGTTGGTACACTCTAACACACTCTCACACAGTCCCACATGCACATACGTGTACATACATACACATACGCGACCATACATACACCCAGACATGGAAACATGTGCCTTTTAGACGATGGTTCATTTAGGGAGGGGGCGTAATTATAGGGGGGGCTTATTAACTCAAAGTGGTCTTGGGAGGGTGTATTATTATAGGGGGGGGGGCTAATTATAGGGGGGCTAATTATAGGGTTTACGGTATTCGGCGTTTTTTGCGTGAGCCATCTCACTCAGTCAGCCAAGCCAGAACTCTCTCACGCGTTGCCATTGGCCTGATACAGCCAAAGTTCTTGCCTAATCAATTGGTGCCTTGCTAAAATTTGTGACATGTGGGTTGTTGATGGATGTACAGTTGGTGATGTGTAGGTGAGGCGCACATACGTACTACAATCCATTCCCTTCTGGCATTCCACCCAATGACGCTGTTTGTACTACATTTGTGTAAGTGCCTCCAGCCATTCGTGTAGCGCCCTAATGCGTGTGTAAGTGCCGCGTGCGTGCGTGCATTCGTGCGTGCTTGCATGGGTACGTGAGTGAGTGCATACATGCGAGCGTGAGTGCGCGCGTGTGTGTGCATGGGGTCAGTTTCAGTTGCCACAATTTTCGCTGCACGTTTCCTTCCATTGTGAGCGAACACAAAAAACGCCGAATATGTGACTTGTTGCTGCGTTTGGTTCGGATTTTATACACATGGTTTGTTCAAACTGAAGTTGATCAGCTGCAATGCAAAAGTGGCTAGAAATCAGTCTGGAATGCCTTAATACCACTCCTTTTCAAACTGGACTTCAACACAAGAGCGTCGCATATTCGCCTTTTTTGCAGCCACCTGCAAATTCTTCCTTAATGTCATGTCAAACAGCTTAGAGACTCAGTTAAGACACTAACGGCATCGCATGGTCTAGTGGTAGTGGTAGAGAATCGGCCTTTTGCGCACATGGTTCTGGTACTGGGTTCGATTCTTGATCGATCTACTAGGATCGAGGACTTCTATCTCAATGGATTTTCTCATGCCATCGCTGCCCAAGATTACAGATGGCGTTCTTCCAAATGTCTTTGGCTAATTCTGCGGCTCTGGACGGGAAGGCGTCACGGAGATGGGTATGGGTATGGGCGCCATTGATGGCCCCCTACCATTGCCCCAAATCCAACAACAACAACAACAACAACAACAACAACAACAGCTACAGCAACAGCAAAACATTGATTGTGCCCACCTTTCGATGACGTAAGTGAAGCTGATTGGCATGAGAAAGGAGCCACGGTCAAAAGAACCACGTCCGAAGTTTGGAACAAGCACATCGAAACACATCGAAACAACATCAGACGGAACAAACAACTCTCAATTATCCTTTTGACGCGACAGCCCGTCCAGAGTTGCCACGGCAGCGCGCACACTGGTCGCGTCCGTGAGTGCGTAAGAGCCTAGCTGCATGAGGCTGTTGTTGCTAGCTTGAAGCTGCTTCGGCTTGCTAAAGGAGCCATGAAATTCGGTCGCACCGGATGCACGGGCGAGATCAAGGAGGTTGCCGGCGGACAAGCCGCCGCCTGAGAACGATTGGTAGCTTTGAGAGCTGGTGCAGCTCAGTGGGAAGGCGTCGTGCTCGCTGCTCGGCGCGCAGGTGGTCGGGGGTTCGACTCCGTTCTACCGAGGTCAATGAGTTACTAATCCCATTGGGCAGAAGGTCCGAGACGACTTCATCCGTGCAGCTGGCTGCCCCCCCCCACCTCAACCATACTCGAAATTAAAGTGAATGTTTGAACTTTTCTCAACCGCTCCATTCACAGTGAATTTCGACCACAAACCACCGAACTAGCGCCTAACGGTGTAAATGTGCCACATACCACCCATCACCAAGTCCCCCCCCCCTCCACACCCCCCCCCCCCCCAAAAAAAATTCTGCCAGACGCGGTACATGTAACGTGTATCGTAAAACTCGACTGACCTGGCATAACGATGAGCATTTCGCCAGCCTGAAAAAAAAAAGAGACTTATAGAAAAGTTTTCAATACATATTTAAATGGAACTGCTGGTGGGCTGCG
The DNA here is from genome assembly GCA_030248085.1 of Paralinhomoeus sp. GSCO2_6. Classification (NCBI taxonomy): domain Eukaryota; kingdom Metazoa; phylum Nematoda; class Chromadorea; order Monhysterida; family Linhomoeidae; genus Paralinhomoeus; species Paralinhomoeus sp. GSCO2_6. The sequence continues at coordinate 27,479 of JASAMY010001919.1, read as the reverse complement.
GGCATCATACATGTAACTGGGGGGTTGGGGGGTTACCACTCCCAGATCAAAAGTTACCGCTCCCCAACCCCCCCCCCCAAACCCTCCCCCAGATTTTTTCAAAAGTTTTCCAACTTGTCTACAACTGTAAAAAGTAGTGTATTTTTCGCCTTTTTTAGTGTTTTTTTACCCTAAAACAGCTAAATAACGCTATTTATAGCCTATTTTAACCTATTTTTGACCAAAAAGTGCCTATTTAGACACTATTTAGGTACACTTTTTTACCCTCTGACACCCCCGTCCCTCTTCAAATCTGCTTACCCCCCCCCCACACCCCCCCCCCCCCAGAAACAGAATGGTCTCCGACCCCCCCCCCCCCCCTTCAAAAACCCGGTTACATGTATGGCGGGCACAGTGTGGTGCGTAATCATCTCTTTGATGTCAATCGAACTGCGCCGAAGAACAGTCGTGGGTGGTAGGTTTTGTTCGTTCATTTGGAAACTGATTGGGGTGGCTGCGTAAACGGCCCGAATTTTACCCCTACCACCCAGCCTTCCCCCCCCCCAAGGATTTTCCTGGAGTTTTCCAACTTGTCTACAATTAAACAAGTAGTTTGCCTTTTGTCTTTTTCAGTTTTTTTTACGTAAAACAGCTAAATAATGTCATTTATAGCCTATTTTATCGCATTTTTGACACCTATTTACGACTGAAAAGTGTCTATTTAGACACTATTTAGGTTCATTTCCCTTCTGGTACCCCCCCCCCGCTTAAAAAACCCGGTTACATGTACAATGATCATCACTGGGAGAAATTCCCCCAAAAGTACAAAAGAAAACAACGCGTTTTATCCACTCACCAATTCGCACAATTTCGCCAAATCCTGCGTCCCCTCGACCGCGCACGAATGAAATCCGCTGGTGAGAATCCGCTTAAATCCCAGATTTACGAGAAGTTCCAAGTGTTGTTTTGCGTCCTGGGCAGATGTGAGATCAAACGCTAAACCAAATACCAAGCGAGACAAAACTGCACAAAGAACTTGTTTGTTTGTTGTAATTGTTGTTCGTTTGATTGTAATTTTAATTTGATTGTAATTTGAGTAGTTTGATTGCAATCGTTTGATCGCAGAAAAATTGTACACAACTCGCTGTTGACAGAAAAAAAAAATGAGTATAATAAACCTGCCCCTGTGGAACGTAACAGGCAGAGGATGTGCCGCTTTCACAATCTTCAGACAGCTTTCTTTGTCAATTCTGCAGCGATTCCTAGAGTGCCTATACCTGATCTCATGTTGATTCGTTGCTGCTGCTTGCGTGTGCGCGTTCGACCATTTCTAAAGCAATTCACCTTTCTAAAGCCCCGAAAACAAATCCATGGGCACCACAGCGCCGCAGCTCATGCAAATCTTCAAGCGCAACATCAATTTCCGAGGAGCTGTAGCAAAAATCGCCACCTCTAGGTCTCAGCATGCAGAAAATTTGAATATTTAAATTTGAAAATTGCTTCTTCAGTGCCGACTGGACGCATTTCAACAGCCCAGTACTGGGTGTCAAACCGCCAACCTCCAGACAACTGCACAATTCCAACCTATCAGCGCCTAAAATTATTTTTGTTTTCGAGGTCCTTTATTTTTGTTACAAACGTGCTACAAGTAAATTAGTCATTTTTTTACTTATTTAGCTAGACCAACCAACCTCCATCGGCAGCCGCCAAGGCAGATTCCACCGAATCAACGCAAACTTCTAGCGCGAAATTCTTTTTGTTCTTGTTTGAGGACATTTTCCAATCACGATTTTAAATAAACGCGTTACAGTAAACTTAATCCCCAATTCTAATCGACGTCAATAGTGATCGCATACAACTACCGTAAATCCTCCAATAGTGCCCTCGGGGCACTATACTTTCAACCAACCCAACCCAGAGGAACTATTAGAATTTTTTGCGTTTCTTAGGTAATTTTAACAGCTCAAAGTACCTAGAATGTCATTCATTAATGGGCATACCTAGCTGTGTACACACCACTTCTACATCACCACTGCTTCGTTTGTGTCCCTACATAGCGCAAATCGTATGGCACTTCTTGCCCTGGGACCACTATTGGAGAAGGGCTTACGGTGACTTTGCAATGTGGCTTGTGTCGAAATCTGAGCGTAGTGGTTCACCACACAGCAGAAATATTCACCGAGATACAAGGGATTCGCCAAAACCCAAATATACGTTCAACGCGTGCACGCGCCCCAAATCACAGTTTGTCACATTGGCCGCCCGTCTAGTAACAAAATACAAAACACCAACACCAATCTATTATAGGTGCGCATGTCCCAAGCACACGACGAACTCAGTAACTGCAAAATATTTTGCACGCTTTCTTGGACTTCGGTTGAATGGGACAGAAAGGTCGCTTAGACTTTATCGAACGTTAGGCTTTGTTTACCTCTGCTTAGGCCTTAGTTAGACTAGGTTAAGTCTGTCAACACAACCTTCTGTGCTCAACTTTCACCCGAAGCTCTTTCTTTACTTTTCAGGTTTAACAAAAGGTCGCAAGAATGCCAGCCAGCGAGAGCCAGCCAAAAGACACCAAGATATTGTTGCCAGCGCTCTCGGTGGTTGTCTCTGCCTCCGATTCAGTTTCGGTTTCTGGTTCAGACGTGGGTTCGGGCTCCGCTTGCGGTTCGACGCCGCTCAATCGAGCGGCCACGTTGATTTTCTCTTCGCTGTGTCCCCGGTTGGTTTTCGTGTGCTTAGCCAGCGCTGAATTTTGAAGTTTTAAAAATCGGTTGAATAAACCGGAAAGAGTAAGCAAAATTGCTGGATACTACAACACACGCGATGCCAGGCCCTTTCCTGTCGTGTATCCGTACGCGATGTAGATGAACCAGTCGTTGTTCAAGTCGAAATAAATGTCCTTCACTGACGCGTCCGCGACTCTGCTGAGTGGTTCCAAGTTCATTTCGAATTCACAGCTGCACATCCCTGCCTCACAAACGATCTTCTGCGCCTTCTTGTCCGCAATGACACCAGCCTAGAAACAGTAATGATGCTTGCTTTGAAATTCGCAAATTTGTTAGACATCAGATTCAGACCTTGTCTTTATCGTCCTCGATTTTCTTGTAGTCGCCAATCGAAATAATCTCCCCGAGTTGCATCTGAGATTTGGTCATTTGATCGTTTGGGTCGTAGACGCAAGCTACTGAGGTGCCATTTGCCTGAAAACAGTATTACCCACATTTGTTTTTAATTTTTCCGATATGTGCACAAAAATCACGAACCATTCCTTCCTCGTGCGCAAATCCAACCGCGATGTAGTTTGCCTTGTCTGCCTGCGCTTCCAGTTCGGTGACTGTCAACTTGACGAGCGTCTTGTTTACGCCAATGATTTCAAAGAATTCAACTTTTCCACTGCAATTAACATGCTCTGAGCGTGCATTAGGCGCATTAAGTGACGAAAGACTCACAGTTCACCGGTTTTGTTCACTTCCAACGCAGTGAAATTCATGACTGCGCTAGCGCAAGACACGCACGCCAGAAGAAGAAGTACCTGAACGTCGTTCTCGTGCCTGAGTCTTAGTCTGCGTCTACATTCAGATCTGAATCTACAACTCTCACCATCACAGCGGTTCGCTCCATCGCTCTGTATCTTTTTTTTTGCTACAGAGGTCGCGGCAGTCTGCTGTTGCAGCAAAGTTTCTTCGAGAAAGTTTCCGTTTGCGCGACCGGTCGCCTTGGTGACGTTCTAGCGTCGGAGTTTTCCCCGCGCAACCTCTTCTGAATGGGTGGGCAGGCAGGTAGGCTAGGCAGCGTCGAATCGCCTCTGATTAGTCTAGTCTCAGCGCTGCCTAGTCGACAATGGCTGCAGCGCGCTCGGACGCTAGAGCTCCGTCTATTCAACGCGATCGCGCGGCCATTTATTGCCATGGAGATAGGTGGCGCTTCGAGCGGAGGTTGGAGAGGCCCAGTGAGAGATTGCCTCCCTTGGCAACCCTCTACCTACTGAAGCCTGAGGCGGAGACGACGCAAAGCAGCTGCGCCGTCTCTAGGATTCTAATTAACTGAGTATCATTCATTGCCAGATGACGCGAGGGGAGGTGATGCTAGAGCGGAGAAGAGAGGGTTGGCAAAGTCTTCATGCTGATATTCTGGAACTCGGTCAAGTTGGGTGTGGCTAGTGTAAAAGCTGACATAGAGTGCGCCAGACAGATAAAACAGGAAATCCACGAAGTCTGTGGACAGGTACATACACACAACGCAGACATAGGTACAGATCACGGATCAGGTCAGATGCACTCGCAAATACGCAGATATCCTGGCAACTACGCAACTTTAACGCGTCGCAGAACTAAACGAGCGTACGCGTGGACAACATGCATGCTTGTATATACATAGCTGCACGCTTGTACATAGCTGCACTGCACATACAATTTACTGCTGCCTGGTTGGTGCCTACTAAAGAACGCGTGGCCGCAGCCACTCACATGTACATACCTCGGTGACGCATCAAAAAAGTAGCGCACGGAATGATTGCATCGCTCGCGCGAATGATGATCACGTCATCACACCCACCTCCCAAGTCTACAGGTAGCGCCACTCTCGCAAATGACTCGCACCATTCGCGAATACTATTGTACCCTCACATTGCGAGGTACTTTGCCCTCGCCGCAAACCTCTCCTTCCCACTTTGCAGTGTCCTCATAGGTAGCAGCAGTGGGGCTTGTTGACATTGCTCGCATGCAGAGCGTGATGTGCGAATGTACATATGGAACCATTCTGGCGTAAGACGCCCGGTAAAGGTGTTCGGTTACGGCAATTTCCCATCGGCAAAAGCCGACTGCGGGCAGGCGAGCCTCCGAACGTTAGTGGTCCGCAAATACCATGGTATACGAGGTGCGTTGTGACAGGAATGCATGGATGGATGGAACCACCGCACCTGCATAAAAAATGTAGCAAGGATGCATGATGACCCTTGGATGCCAGCAACACTTTTAGTCGTACAAAGAGTTGTGTTGCAGCGACAGCACGAGAAAATCGATTGAAAAGGAAATGGACCATCAAACAGGATCGAACCCAGAACCGTGCGCGCAAGAGGCCGACTCTCTAGCACTAGGCCATCCAACGCTGCCCTGTTCCGTCCGTCATCTGTACTCGTCGCGTTGAGATATGGCGAAAAAAAAGAAGTACCAGCGCGACAAACGAGCCGTGTTTGCACGTTCTTCACTCGTAGCTCTCATTCGCCTCTCCGCCGGATCATCTACCACTCGACGAATGGCTGGCGGCAAACAAACACAAGAGTCATTTCCTCGCGAAGTGGCGTGTATACTCTTCGCGATGAAAAAAGCCCTTCGTTTCCTTTCGGCCGCGCAAAGGCTGACGTCCGACATTCGCGGGAAGTCAGCAGCATCGCCTCAGCATTCAGCAATGGAGCCACTCGCGCACCGTCTCGTCGCGGGCGGCAGTTTCTTGCTGGTCGCGACGCTGGGCGTCATCGGTTACGCGCTGGTGCTGACGACGCTCTGGCTCTACCGGGCCAAGTTCCACCGCGAGAGCGACTTCTACGTCCTGGTCTGGACGCTGGCCGCCGGCGACTGTCTGGTGCTGCTCGCGCAGCTCCTCGTCGCAGTGCCCCTCTCCCTCACGGGTGCGGAATGGACGGACTTCCTGCACCGTTTGCAAATAAATGTTTCGCCATTTGTTGTCACAGAGGTGGCGAGCCACATTTAGGACTGCCTCTCTATGGTCAAGGAACGACGCTGCATGTCCTGACTAGTCTGGGCTACGTTAGCGTCGAAATTCGTTTCTACTCGACGCTCGCTATCGGCTTGCATCGGTTCCTCTGCTTCGTCAGTCCCCGTTGGCACCGGAAGCTCTTTGGGGACGGCCGAATCCTCGCGTGGTCGGCTGGCGTCGCTCCACTGGTCGCGTTCGACCTAGTCCTCGATCTGCTCGTCGGAGTGCGCTTCGCCTTTCGTCACGACCGGTTCTACGTCGTCGGACGCCGGGTGAACGTGTCGAGCGAGAACGAGCACTGGCTGCGAGTGTCCGGGCTGACAGAGCTCCAGGGAGTCCGGAACGCGATCGTCGCCTATTGCCCACTCGTCAACTTTGCGCTCTACGCTGGCACGTACCTCTTTATTCGGATTGCGCTGTCGACGAGGTCGAGCGACGCGTCGGCCAGCGGCAAGCGCCACCGGCTGGAGAAGCAGTTGCTTCTGCAAGGTCTACTGGTCGGCGTAACGACCGCGGTAGAGACGACCGTGTTTGACAACTCCGAGTCAATCTATGGCCTTGGCTGCAAGCGGCTGGGCAACTGCCTGTTCGGCAGTCTGCTCGTCAGTCACGCCATCGTTCTCAACACGGCCGTCAATCCTTTCATCTTCCTGACGTTCAACAGCCTTCTGAGGCGCAAGGCGAAAGCATTGATGGGAGTCGGGGCGAAACAAGGAAACGCGGCAACGACCGTTGTGACGATGAAAAGAAGACAGGAGGGGAAAACGCATCGCCAGGAAGCCGACGTGACCAAGACAGGTGAAGGGTCTCAAAACCCGAAATGTCTCTAGTCTACAGGGTGGCCCAGCCTCGACTGCAATCTTGGGGGTGGATGAAGCGATTTTGGTGAAATTCCAAACACTTATGGCAAACAGTCTAACTTAGACTTCCTGGAGCATTATAGTGTTCGACTCCCTTGCACCGAGGTCACTGAGGTTACTAATCCCCTTGGGCAGAAGGATGAACGGTGCCGGTGTAGGGCGGGTTCGGCTCGAAATCATGATGCCTCGTGCATTGGTTTACGGTCCCTGTTCTGTGTCGGTTGCATCAATAAAACATTGATTTGATTTGATTTGGGGGCGTCCGTGTCTACAGCTGGTAGGCATCCGGTCGCTATTGGCGTCGAGCTTCACGACGCTGCTGGCATCGGCCACCACTACCTGGAGCCGTGTTCCAGAATTATGTCGCATAATTGTCGCACGTTTTCTTATACAATCGCAAGCCTGTCGTACTGTAGCAAGTTGTACTGTGCCATGTACATACTGTTTGAGTTACGAGTGAATTGGCGTCGTTTACAACCCTGTTCAAATGACTGTTTGGGAGACTGACTGGGGAGCAGATACTCGCTCCATGCGCACTAGCGGATCCAAAGGGGGGGGGGGGGCCGGGGGCGTGCCCCCACCTGTCGTGGTCGGCAAAGGGGGGCAGCGGGGGCAGGCGCTGTGGGCAGAGAAGGGGCTGAGGGCAGTCGTTGGGGGCAGAGAACGTCGCGGGGGCAGGCAAAGGGGGCAGAAGGGGCCCAGACGAGAGGGAAGAGGAACGAATCGGACTAATATTGGCCTATTTCCCATAGATTTACACACTCATAACCGGAAAATGTTTGCCTGCGACGCTGTAGTGTATGGACGACTACGTTTGGACTAAGGTTTTGACTCTATATTTTGGTTCAGCTCGCCCATCCAAAGTAGAGATGCACGTAAGGCACGTAAAGGGGGCAAGGGATGCAAGCTGACCTAATGTGACTGTTTCGCCCAATGAAATAATGCTCAGATGTAGGTTGGAAAACCAAAATTTTCGCCTGCGGCGCGCGCTTTTGTGCATACTTTTTGGCCACAACTAATGCTAAATTCATTGAAATTCTAAGGAATGAGGCAGTTAGCATTGAAAATTTTCGCCTGCGGCGCGATTTCGAAAATTTGAACAATATGTCTCACGTGTTCTACTAAAAACAACCTAAAGAACCGCAAAAATGCAAAATGTGTGTTTTGAAGCGCCACTGCATGTTGTACATAAGTGTTGAAAAACACGCGAAAAGTGGGTTGCGCCGCCAAATGCGCGAAATATAGCTCTCCAATTGAAATTTAAGCCGAAAAAAAAAAATTTGAGCTTGCCCCCCCCCCCCCCTGTCAGAAAATCCTGGATCCGCCAGTGTCCATGCGCTGCAAACAGGTCGCGTGTTCTGGAGCCTGTTCGAGAGACTTCGCGATTTTCTCGAAACGCTACCACGCACCGTGACGTGGCAGCCAATATGCGTACATTCAAACTAGAAGAATGCGGTAAACGACATTCGGCAGCTGTCGAAAAGGGACAGCCGGGGACAGCCACTTTGAGACGAAGCCTAAACCTAAGCCTAAGCGAAGCCTAAGCCTAAGCCTAAGCGAAGCCTAAGAAAACCTAAGATTCAAAGTGGCTGTCCCTCCCCCGAGTGGCTGTCCCCTTTCGACATAAGCCCGACATTCTAATTGGAAATTGAGTTTGCCTACTTAAAAGTTAAGTTAAAATGGCCCTGCAAGTGGCCAATGGAAGCGGGGAAGACCCCACCGCGCTGATGCGAAAGTCCATTGAGAGTGGCCGCATTGACATTCTACGCTCCATCTTGGACCAAGTCGATCTGGGTGATTTTTTTTTCATTTTTTTTTCATTTTTTTACGACGTCACTAGAGTTTTGCAGATTCCGGAGTCTCGGATGGCGCGCTGAGTTTGGCGATTGAGTTGGGAAACGTGGACGCGATTAGGACGCTTGTAAACAACGGCGCCGCAGTCAACACGAGCCATTTCCAGCTGGCCAAATTGAAACTGACCAAATTCCCCAATATTTTGCAGCCCTTTTTTGAAGAACTGATGCAGAGCGCCGCCAGAAGCAAGTCGGTGTCTCAATAGCGGTTCTAAATGGCCCTGACATCGCGATCTACCGTAATCACTGTAATCAAAATAAATTAAACTCGCGACCACACGTGCCAACGAGGGGGGGGGGGGGGGGGGGGTACCACCCCCAATATCTAGCAAACGACACCCGCCCATCCCATCTGGAGGACCTCAACAAACTATTTTTCCACCCCCCCCCCCCCTCACACACACTAGTCTACACATCCCCGTACCTGGTAACTGGGCCGACTATTTTTCCACTCCCCCCACAACCCAGCATACTTGTAACTGGCCCCCCCCCCGACCCCCCCCCCCCAGAATTAAATTCGATTGAACCACGCATGCTCAGTGCGCTGTCGGAACGCTGCTACTTACGGTGGGGGACACCCCCCCCCCCCCCATGCCTATTTTGACAATTTCCTATTGCAGTCTGTGCCGCGTGCGCCAGTTGCTGAGCGCTGGCGTGCCGGTGGATTGCGTGGACGGCGCGCAGACTGCCACCGCGCCCCTCCATTGGGCTGCCTCCGTCGGGAATCGCGTCGGTGTCAAGTACGGGCCTTGTTGACTTTGTACCTGCCCTGGTACTGGGGGGGGGGCGGGTTTTTTTTCCCCGCCCACCCACTCCGGGGGTCTTGGGGGGGGGGGGGGGGGGTCACCCCCCACTCTGGCTTACCAGTCCCGCTTTTTATCCGTCCCGGGAGAGACGCCCCCTGGCCATCGCCGTCCCGGATGATTTGCAGGATACCCTCTCTCCATATTGAAAAGTTTTTGTTTCCTTTTCAGTGTAGTGTGAGCCAAAATCGCCACCAAAAAAGCTATTTTGGTATTATTTTGACCCAAATAGTACCCATTTACACGCTATTTTGATGAGAAATCTTCATTTCGACCCCCCCCCTCCACTATTTCCCAATTTTCCAATCCCATACATTTTACCGGGGTTGGCTCTAGACCTCCCCTCGAAACCCCCAGAGACCCCCCCCCCCCCCGGCTTTTGATCCAATCTACACCTATGCTTTGGGCCACACCTTTAGCTGGGTTGGGGGGGGGGGGGTGTTCTTTACCAGTCCACCCAGAATTTTACCGAACTAGAAGTAGAACTTGCGTCCCTGCCCTTGTTGGAGAGTGTGCCTTGTTGAAAAAAATCCAGATATTCTCAATGGGGGTGCCCCCTGCGCACGCTACTGACGATTTTCCTAGCACATTTTTGAGACACGCTTGGGAGGGCGATTGCAGACTCTTGCTGGAGCGTGGCGCGTCCGTGTCCCAGAAGAACGCCAAGGGGGAGACGGCGCTCTTTGACGCCGTGTCTCGCAACGAACTGCCCATCGTACAGTGCCTGTTGCAATTCGGAGCGGACGCGACCGAGCGCAACCTTCGCGACCTCGACTGCCTGCAGTTGGCACAGAGGAGGGACTTTGCCCAACTGCTACAAGTGCTCAGCGTGCATAGGTACATGGGTACATACAGCACTGCGCACTACCATACCTGTAACCGGGTCTGGCAGAGTGGGGGTGGGTAAATGGGACTTTGGGGAGCGTCTGGAGCAAAAAGTGGGGTGAAGCTCTGACCATTTTTCGACTTATACAACAAAATGGGTATTACTAGGGTCTAAATAGTGTTGTTTAGCTGTTTAAGGGTCATTTTTGCAACACTGAAAACACCAACATTTACTCACTTTGATCGTTTTAGACAGGGTGAAGGTCTCTTGGGAAAATTCTTGGGGGTGGCAGTTTGGGTGGTTGTTGAAAAAATAGTTGGGAGCCCCAAACTCCCTCCACCACCGGGTCTGGAAGAGTGGGGGGGGGGGGTAGCTGGCCATTTGTTGACTTATTGTATACTTATACTTTTTGGTCAAAAATGGGTATAAATAGGGTCTAAACAGTGTTATTTAGCTGTTTTATGGTCATATAACACTGAAAAGCACTGAAAACACCAACATTTACTCACTTTTATCGTTTTTGACAGAGTGAAAATCCCTTGGGAAAATTCTGGGGGGTCGGGGGAGTTGGGTGGATGTTGGAAAACTAGTGGGGCCCCCACCCCCCCCCCCAGTTACAGGTATGCCCCCCCCCCCAGTTACAGGTATGCACACTATAAGATCTCAGACATCTCAGACAATGGACCTTGCATCGGACAATGACAGCTAATTGTGGCTTGGCACATACGCGACCTATGTATACTCATGTTGTAACATCTCTGGTTGCTGTTGCAATGCGCACATTCCTTGTCAAGGACTGCACCGCACAGAGAAGGGATGAAGAAGATAGCACACCGCATACCTGTAACTGGGGGGGGCACTTTTTCCACCCACCCCCTGAATTTTCCCAAAGGATTTTCACTCTGTCGAGAACGATAAAGTGTTTTTAGTGCTTTTCAGTGTTACATCACCAAACAGCTAAATAACACTATTTAGAGCTTATTTTGACCCATTTTTTTACCCAAAAGATACCAGTATAAGTCAAAAATGGTTGGCTATCTCCACTTTTGCTCCAGACACCCCCCCCCCCCCCCCCTCAAAAAAGGTGCCATTTACCCCCCCCCCCCACTCCGCCAGACCCGGTTACACGTATGGCACACCGCTCCTATTGCCTGTAGTTTGGTCGCTGCCGCTGGCAAGGCTGGGCAGGCGCCTCAGCCACCCGCCGACGATGGTCTTTCGACCATCTCCACTGACTATTCACAAGCGATGGACGCCGCAGCCAACATGGGTGGCGCCAGTGGGCACAACAACGCCCATGCAAAGCCCATGGAAGAGCAGACGATGAAAAAATTTGTCAGCGGCCCTGCTGAATTCGCCAAGAAGTACAAGTGGCACGACATACTCTGGCCTCAGGTATCCCTTTGTTTGGTTGAATTTGAGACAACGCTGTCAATGGCCCATATAACATACCCATCTCCATGACGCCTTCCTGTATCATTAGCCAAAGGAAGACATAAAACGCCATCTGTAGTCTATGGCAACGATGGCGCGAGAAAATCCGTTGAAAGGGTAGTCCACGATCTAGTGACTCTATCAAGAATTGAACCCAGAACCGTGCGCTCGAGGGGCCGTTTTCTCTACCACTAGACCTCAATTCTTTGTTGGATCTCAACTCTCAACTGTTTCACTCGTTTGGTTGGAGCACGTGTGCCTTCCTTTTGTTGTGACCTGCAAGCTGTCGCTCGCTTGCAGCCGAAGCGTCTGAGGCAGCGCGAGGGGCTGGCGCCCTTTGCGGTGCCAGCGGACGGCAAGCTCAAGGTCTACTTCCACGCCAAGTCGACCGTCGACCCCCGACTGCTCATGCAGAAGTGCGGACTCGTCGCTCCAGCGCTCGCGGGCGTCGAGTTCGAGTGGAGGGGTACGGTGCCATGGTCGCTGTCTGTCTTTGCATGGTGTGTGTGTGTGCGTGTGTGTGTGCGTGTGTGTGTGCGTGTGTGTGTGTGCGTGTGTGCGTGTGTGTGTGTGTGTGTGTGTGTGTGTGTGTGTGTGTGTGTGTGTGTGTATGCAGCCTTTGTCCTACAGGCTTCCACCCAGTGGCCGAGTCCCTCTCTCAGCCCAACTTCAAGCACGCTTCTGGGACACTTATCTGTGGAGTGCTGCCCCATATCTTCGCCAAAGCCGAGGCGTACAAAATCGATATCTCTGAGAGACTCATCTCTCTCTATGCATCAGATGTTGATGGATTTAGGTTGTCTCCTTTTCATGTTTTTTTGTCTAAATGATTGTGTGCCATAGTACGTTCATTCTGGTTGTTCGGTTTCATTCAATCAGTTGGAAGCGACTTTCATACATGTTAGTGGGGAGGGGAGTAAGTTTGTGATTTGGCTGGTGGTACTGTTAATTTTAAGAGGCGTTCCACAGAATTTCCAGGTATCCAATGCCCGCAAAAAAATAGATTTTGCTAAAATCGATTTTAGGGGGTCCAGATGAATGTCCCATTGGTGGTGGGAACCCTCATTTCGACCATCGACCCCCACCCCCTTCGCAGGGGTCTCCTAAGTGAGACGACTGAAATGCCTAAAATTGACCAAAAAATGGGACTTGGTTGTTTTGGGCCATCTCTCTCAAGGGTGGTGTGCCTAGGGGCGTGGCTGGTAGGTGCTACCACTAAGTTAACAACTCTACTAGCACACCCCAAGTTGGCACCTCTCTGCATCCTTCCTAGCTTATGTTGTGATGCTCCAAAAATGGGTGTGCTAATTTTGCAAAAATGGCCATAAGTGCTGTGCCACCAAATATATTTTGCCCAAAATTTACCACCAATGAGGGGACCTTTGGGGCACTCTACCCTCAAATTTATAGAGTCTAAAGCCCTGGCGTTCGGCAGTTATAAGCCGAAACCTTCCAAATGCTCTAAAAATGGCTGCGCTAATTTTGCAAAAATGGCCATAACTGCTGTGCCACCAAATATTTTTTGCCCAAAATTTACCTCCAGTGGGGGGACCCTTGGGGCACTCTACTTTCAAATTTATAGAGTCTAAAGCCCTGGCGTTCGTTAGTTACAAGCGAAAACCTTCAAGTTTCGCGTTTTTTGGCGCGATTTTGTGCCCTTTTGCCATTGTCTTTTGCACAAATTGACCCTCCCCTTCACGATTTGTGGTGTAACAGTAGCCCGCATACACGGCTGACAATGCGCCAAACTTGAGTTGTACTGCTCTCAAACGTCATGGGTGCAAATCTCGCAAACGACCTTGTGTGGGCGGTTTTGCAGTGTTGTGGATTCCCTGTGACCAACTTAATGCTATGAATGGTACATGCTACTTCAGCAGCAACGCACAGTTTGGCAGAAACCAGGCACTATCAAATCCAAACAGTCTAGAAGCTGGACTACAGAGTAACCTGGCAGGTGGCAGGGCTACTGGCTGGCTCTACGTTCAGAGGACATACTCCACCATGTGGTGGTTTGTGGTGGGTTTAGCTGGTAAACGTTTGATGGTGTTCTAAAGTAGGTCTCATGGGTTAGATCAGTCAGAATCTTATCTTTTGCAGATTCCCACCCAAAGTTAGAGTTGAATTTCTGAAGCTGACCATTTTGAAAGGGCTCAATGAGGACATGCTGACCACTTTTCACTCATGCGTAATTCTGTAGTTTATACCTTCTAGACTGTTTGGATTTGCTAGTGCCTGGTTTCTGCCAAACTGTGCATTGCTACTGTATCGTGTGCCATGTATCATGTATCATGTACTAGTCATACTAGTCATGTACTAGTCGCATGTCAGCCATTGTATGCGGGCTACTGTTACACAACAAATCGTGAAGGGGAGGACCAATTTGCGTGAAAGACAACGGCGAAAGGGCAAAAAATCGCGCAAAAAAACGCGAAATTTGAAGGCTTCGGCTTATAACTAACGAACGCCAAAGCTTTAGACTCTGTTTGAGGGTGATTTGAGGGTAGTGTGCCCCAACTGTCCCCCCACTGGAGGTAAATTTTGGGCAAAAAATATTTGGTGGCACAGCACTTATGGCCATTTTTGCAAAATTAGCACAGCCATTTTTGGAGCATTTGGAAGGTTTTGGCTTATAACTACCGAACGCCAGGGCTTTAGACTCTATGAATTTGATGGTAGAGTGCCCCAAAGGTCTCATCATTGGTGGTAAATTTTGGGGAAAAAATATTAAGGAAAATTTTGCAGGCAGCTGCAAAAAAGGAGAATATGTGACTTTCCCAGACTGACTACAGAAACAACAAGGTAGAACATTGCAGTCAAGTCCACTTGAAAAATGATTGTATAAGAGCATTGCAGTTGATGTGGAGTCCACTTGAAAAATGATTGTATAAGAGCGTTCAACGATATGAACCATCGATTTGCCTGTCACATATTCGGCGTTTTTACCACTCGCTGCATAATGAAAGACTGCACAAAGTACAGTGGTGTGGGGACTACGCATAACAGAGATATCCATAGTGCATATGCACAGAAATGCACACACTCACATGCTCGCGCGTGCATGGACGCACGCACGTACCTGAATGCACAAACGCATGCACGCACGCACGCGCCCCCCACAGACACGGAAATACATATGACGATTGAACGAATCGATAATTTGAATTTACCACACTTATGGAATCTCCTAATGTTCTGTTCTGCAAACCGTTGCAGTCGGGATCGCTGTATGAATGGACAGTATCACCTGCTAGAACTTGTTGTGCTAACGCCACTGTAATCTAGAGCAGTGATGGCACAAGAAAGTACATTGAAAGGGCATCACTTGATCTTTGGCTCCATCAGAATCGATCCCAGACCATGTGCGCAAGAGGCAGATTCTCCACCATTAGCCACTTGTGCGTGCCTGCGTGTATGCGTGCCGTTTTCTGAAATAAAATAGCTCGCGATAAAAACGCCGAATATGTGACAGGCAAATCGATGGTTCATATCGTTGAATGCTCTTATACAATCATTTTTCAAAGTGGACTCCACATCAACTGCAATGCTCTTATACAATCATTTTTCAAAGTGGACTTGACTGCAATGTTCTACCATTTTGTTTCTGTAGTTCAGTCTGGGAAAGTCACATATTCTCCTTTTTGCAGCTGCCTGCAAAATTTTCCTAATCAGTGGTTTTTCCTAATTCCTGATACAGTGGTTCCAGTACGTGCGTGAGTGCATGCATGCATGCTTGTGCACGCACGCGCAGCGAGTGGCGTGTGACGCGCTCTTACCCCAAGCCTGACCACTAGATGCGCAAGTGAGTGCATGCGAGAGTGCGGGCGTGCGTGCGATGGTCGTGCGTGCAAGAGTGCGGACGTGCGTCAGTGCGCGCGTGCGTTGGTGCGTGCGTGCGTGCGTTCGTCGGTGCGTGCGTGCGTGCGAGAGTGCCTGCATGCAAGAGTGCGTGCGTGCGTGCGTGCGTTGGTGTGTGCGTGCGTGCGTGCGAGGGTGCGGACGTGCGCCCGCCAGTGTGTGTGTGTGTGTGCGTGCGTCCGTGCAAGAGTGCGTGCGTGCGTGCGTGCGAGAGTGCCTGCATGCAAGAGTGCGTGCGTGCGTTGGTGCGTGCGTGCGTGCGTGCGTGCATGCGTGCGTGCGTGCGTGCGAGAGTGCCTGCATGCGGGTGCGTGTGTGCGTGCATGCGTGCGAGGTGCGGACGTGCGCGCGTGCGTACGTGCATGCGTGCGTGCGTGCTGCGTGCGTACGCGCATGCTGCGTGCGCGCCTTGTGAGGTTGCCAGAGAGTGCACACCCAAAAGCACTTGATGTTGACTGCTTGATAAAGCAGCCAAAAAATATTTAACATCTAAAAGAAAAACTAAAAAAAAAAACTAAAAAAATGAGGATGAGTCATGGGAACAACATGGTGGAGAAGGAAAGAACACTGGGGTAACGCAGTATTGATGTGTTCGGAGATGGCAGAGACGCCAGCGGGTGTCGAACCCGCGACCTCTCGATTTTTCCAGATGCAACATTACTAAGTGTTCCAGATCTCAAGATTTGGGCATTTAGAAAGAATCCATTGGGTAATTTCTGATTGTATGCAGCATATGCTGCAAAGTTTCATACCGATTAGTTTAACAAAAAAATATTAAAAAAAAAATAAAAATAAAATAATTTTTGAAGGTTTGGGAGGTCATATCTCTTATCCGTGATGAAACTTTTAAAGCATTGACTACCGATGACTCGCCTTACGCATTGTTCACGAAAATCAAAAAAAAATGGGGGTTTACATGGCTTTTTTTGAGTTACTCTTGTCGGAACTATGAAAAAAATTCGGCTATGGCGACATGACGTCGAGCCGCAAAATTTCCAACGGGAAATACTACATGTGTGGGGGATCAACTTTCACCATTATAGCGAATCTCTGTGATGAGCGGTGAGGCGCCTATAGCGAACAAAATTTTGCCGAAAAAACGGCTATGTCCGAAAAATCGGGCAAAATCGGCCATAACTCAAGATTGAAGCAACTAGGAGCAAATGCCTTGGAGGTAGAAATTGCCATCATAGACTGCGTATCCATGCCAAGTTTCGGGGGGGGGGGGTGGGAATTTATTGGTGTGAAGTGGTGAAGGGTTTGTGTTGCTGGTGGGGTGGGGTGGGGGGGGGTCCCCGTGCCCTCATTTCCTATTTTCGGGCTGATACCTGAAATTCTGTGGAACGCCTCTTAAACTTTTATTGTGAGTCTTTTGGAAGATAACTTATGCTGTGAGCATACCTTGTACCTAATTTATATGCAGTTCTGTTCCTTGTATGTATGTATGTATATAGTATGTTATCACACCTAAACACCTAATTCGATGCCGGTTCCAGGCACGGCTTGACAACACTGGCCCAAGTGTTCCGTGCCCACCCGGCAACAGATTCGCATAATCACAGTGGTGGCCATTGCAACCATGAAAGTGTGAATAATAATATTAGTACGAGCAGTGCACAATCAAACATTCTCCCTGTGGATGGAGGCAACGAGAGTGACAGCAGCACATTGGATGATGAGGAACAGTTGACGGCTGCCCCAAAGGCCATAAGGCTGCCTTGCTGCACCATCAGCGATGCTCCAGATACAAAGATTCGAGCTATTCTGGTTTGTCCATTCAGATACTGATTTAAAATTTTGAACATCATAGTAGTGGTGGTGGTGGCTGGTCTTAATGGTAGACTTTTAGACACACTTTGTCACAATGTATTGTGTTTTTCTGTCAGCGTCACTGCTCTTTCATGTTTGTGTCTAGGCTTTATGTTTATGTATACTTTGAGCGAAACACTTCTCTTGCTTTCATTCTGAAAATTTTGATCTGAGGAGAAGAAGAAAGGTGAAGGGAACACCTCTCCCGCCTTGGTGTGAGCCAATAGGATAACAGACAGATGCAATATGCATTGTAGCGTCGTAGCGACGTGTAATCCTGTAACCCGTCGCTGTTGACGTTTATGTACTTGTTATAAAACACTCTTGCTTGCTCATTTTCTTCCCAAAAAGTTCATCTGAGCAGTAGAAGGCATTTTTCTAAAAAAAAACCCTGGTGTGGGAAATACCAGACTGTGCCACACGCGATTAGATAACAACTGTGACTTCCTCGGTACCACACTTCCATTGACCATTGGTGCAGGTGGACGCCTCTGGCTGTCGCGTGCCGACGACGGAGAGTCTGTGTCAGCTGGCCAGTCGGATGGTCTACGCGGCCAAGGCCAACTGCCTCCTGCTGCACTTCGAAGTGCGCGTCACCGACCGATTCCTCATTCCCTACACGCAGAGGGAACTGTTCCACCTGCAGCAGGTGCGTGGTCCACGCGAAGTCCACACCCATATAGGGGGGGGGGAGTTGGGGGATACCCCACCAAGATCCCCACCCAACCCCCCTCCGCCCAGAATCTTTATGGAGTATTTTGAACCTGTCTACAACGATAAAAGTGGGTAAATAGTGGAGTTTTGTACTTTTCAGTGTTAGCTGGTCGTAAAGGAGCTAATAGCACTAGTCAGTCCCTATTCTGACCCATTTTTAACCAAAAATGCCTATGTAGACCCTGTTTAGCTCAGACAGCAATCTATCTACCTCCATTTTTAGTCGGGAGGCCACAAAATGCACACACCCCCACACCCATACCTGTAACTGGGGTGGGTTTTTGAAGGGGGGGGGGGGTGGTCCGTCTCCCAGGTGCTGGGTTTGACCCTAGCCACCCCTCCCCAACCCCCGTATATTTTTGACCAAAAATTGCCTATTTTTTCCTTCCCAGCACCCCCCCCCTCCTCCAGACTTTTACCCACCCACCACCCCTCCAGTAAGTGCTCGAACCCTCCCGTCCAATTCCTGGTTTCAGGTATGCCCATGGCAGACGGGGGGGGGGGGGGTAGAGAAGACCCCCCGCTCATCGTTCTCTTCAACTGGTCTCATACCTCCACAATTTTTCTGTCCTGCACAGGTCCTGGCGGACGTGCACGTGACTCTGGTGCCTTCGTTGGACCTGAACAGCACGTACATCGGTGGCCAGGAGGCGCAGGCCACTCTGCGCGCCTTCGCCTCTTACTTCCAACAGTGTCCATCGCTGCATTTGGGCGCTGCCCTTACCGATGTCTGTCTACGAGCCGACAATGCGGCGCTGCTGCACGAACTGGGCAGCCATGTGGACAGACTCTATCTCTCGCGTAGCGACGGCACAGCTGACGACCCCCTTCCTAGCGACCTGCCGCCCTACTGCGTACTCTGCGTGGATGCTGACTCGCAGGGTATGTAGCCGGCATACCTGTAACTGGGTCTGGAAGAGCGGGGGGGGGGGCTAAATGGCCGAATTCTGGGGGGATGGGGTGTCTGGAGCAAAAAGTGGGGGGTAGCTGGCCATTCTTTGAGTTACTTGTACTTGTACTTGTATACTTGTATGCCATACTTGTACTTTTTGGTGAAAAAAAATGGGTATAAATAGGTTCTAAATAGTGTTATTTAGCTCTTTTATGGTCGTATAACACCACAAAACACTGAAATACACCAACATTTACTCGCTTTTATCGTTTTAGACAGAGTGAAAATTGCTTTGGAAAATTCTGGGAGGGGGGGTGGGGGTTGGAAAAATAGTGGGGAGGGTAACCCTCCAGTTACAGGTATGGTAGCCTGTGTGGTAAAAATTGAAACATTTACTCTCCCCCCCCCCTAAAATCAAACTCCCCAGTGAGAACATGACCTCCCCCATCATGGGAGTGAATTTTATATAAAAACTACTCGCCACTTGAAAAAATTTTAAAAAAAGACAAAAAAATCGGGACGAGAGGACGCTAAATTGCGTACTCTCTCCCCACTCACACGCACGTGCAAAGTAAGGCCGCCGCTCATAGCTGGCAAGCGCCGATGTTGTATGGCACTCTTCGTGCGCCATTTCGCTGACATCGGCTGACGTATTTTCTGCGTCGTCGGAGAATGTTTCAATTTGACTTTCTGTTATTTATTTATTTTATTTTATTGGCTTTACTCGTCCCAAACGACAGAATCGAACGCAAAACCATAAAATGACCATGAAAAGTGCGGATCTAGGAAAAAAAGCCCGATGAAAAAAGCCCGTTGGAAAAAAGCCCGCTGAAAAAAGCCCGCCAGAAAAAAGCCCTCCAGGAAAAAAAACCCGCTGGACAAATGCCCGCCAAAAGTTGCTTGTGTGAGGGTGCGTGAGTAGTAACACCCCCCCCTCCGGGTGGGGTGGAGATTACGGTATCTTGGTGAGGCCGTTTTTGCGGGAAAAATTTTCTCGCGGTCGGGGGTACGGTATCCCAGCTTTTGAGGGTTCTCTCCCTCACCAGCGGTTGGGGAGGGCGTGCAGGGGTGGGGGTTCATCACAGGAGGTAGGAGAGGTACGGTATAGTCCTCCCGCCTCCAGGCGCGGCGCAATGGAGCTGGTTTTGGTACCTCCATTGTGTGGCGTTTTTCCAATCTTCAATTAGGTGGTTACGGTAGCGTTTGGTGCCGTGTGGCCCCTTATTTCTAGCGTTACGAATTTTTCGGGAAAACCGAACTGGAAGGGGGAAGGGGGCGAGTCTGGAAGGGGGGTGTAACTTTTTGTAATTATTTTGGTGTGTTATAATATATGCCTTTCCTTTGTCGCCTTGCAAGAGTTATTACGTTAGAGTTGTAAATTGTAATTTAAAGCGCAAACTTTAAAGATTGGCGGGGAACAGTTCTGAACGCAGCGCAGCGCGGCACATCGCGTCCCACCTCTTTTCTCTAGTCCGCTGTGCGCTGCAGGCAAACCGAGTCATACGTCTACATCACTGTGCGCGATTGACGGCATTCACATTTCGGATGCATGAAAGCACCGACCGAATGGGGCGACAGTGACTTGCGCCACAAACAAACCCATATACTTATCGTTTCACAACAACTGGCGCAACGCGTTCAACTACAAATACACACCAAAAGCGCGGGCGACTTTCTCGCGGTGACTCAGCAACAACTTGCCCTTAGTGTTGGAATCGTCAAGCAACTTGTTGTTCAAGTACGGGTATAGCGCGACACGACGCAGCTATATCTGCAGTGGACGACCATGTCTCGCATGGCCATCGAGTAGCGCTGCTCGTTGTGCTGCCGGTACTCGTACCGCTCGCGGTGGACCAGCACAAGGTCTTCGGGCGCTGTCGTGGACTTCGCCAGCTGCAGCTGAACGGAGCAGGAAGCTGTGTTTCGCGGATTGCGGTGCACGCCCACTGCGAAGTTCTAGGACCCACCTTGCAAGAGACGCACTGCTTGTGTTGGTGACCTTCGCGCCGCCACTCGTCCAGCAGCAGGAGGCGGAACCGCTCCTCGTTGTGGTACGGCTCGAAGAAGATCATCGGCTGCTCGATCTTGAGCTTCTGCAGCTGCTGCTGCGTGGGCGGCGTCAACGAGCCCGGCTTTGGCGGTCCAACTTCCTGAACATCAGCAGCGTGACGCAGCTTGCACAGGTTCAACCCTCTAGCTCAGCAGATTGGCCAGCACGGGCGCAATGGTGCTCTGGGTGACCTGCAGTGTGGTGGCGTTGTTCTTTCCGCAGTGCCGACGCTTGCAGCTGCCCTTCTCGCCGGCTCCTTGCTGCGTGGCGGCGCGGAAGTGCTGGCGACCGCCGTCCAGGTCCCTCCCAGCGCTCAATAGCCGACATCAAATAGGTTTCGAGGCGGCCGTTCGCTAAGATGCTAATCAAATGCTAAGAATAACCGGTAAGAAATCAGAGCCAGCAGTTGTTGGGCACCGTCCCCATCGTCAGTTCTTTTCTAAAGCACAAAAATTCTCTTGCGGAATTCGTTGTTGTCTTTGCCGTCCGGATGCCTGTACTTGTACGTGATCAGCTTGTAATGCCACTCGCGTTCTCCATACCTTGTATCGAACCCGACCAAGTCTGAAGTGAACTCATTTTGAAAGAGATTGCGAAAAATGGTATTACATATTACTAGAACTATATGAGGAATTAATACATTTTTATGCCTTATACGAATATCCCTGTTTTGAGTTTTTTATATTCATATCAAATTCCGCAAATCATGTAACATGTCTGCCACTACTTTTCGCTATCATCAAAATACAAACATGAATACAAAATGAAGGTATCTTTTCATATTTTTTTTTGAAAAAAGACACTTTTTCCATTTTTTGCTGCCACAGTGGCAGCAATTAATTACCAGATGTTAAGTGACGGCAGGATCGGCATCCTCTGCCCCACTTTCCGTATGAGTCCACAAAAAGATCCTTTGTGGTTTTGATCGCCGTGCAGTCGACGACGAAGCTGGTTTGTTTCATGCCCTCAGGCATCAGGTGGGGACGTCTCTCTGCGCGACATCGATCACGTCCTGTCGCGTCTTGTGCACCAACAGGTCGGCCGCTTCATCTGACGACTCCACAAACTCGTCGAGGGCGCCAGAATTGTTTTCCGCCATTCTTTTAAGTTTGCGCCTCAATTAGAAATTACAACTCTAGAATAATAACTTTAAAAGTGCGACGAGGTGAAAGCATAAAATATAACACACCGAAATAATTACAAAAGTTACACCCCCCTTCCAGACTCGCCCCCTTCCCCCTTCCAGTTCGGTTTTCCCAATTTTTCTGAAGTCGAGGTCGAGTTGCTGTTGCCGAACCTGGTGGTGCTAGTGGTGGGGCAGCTGCACTGTGTCGCGTCGTTCGTCATCAGCCTCCGATGGTGCTTCGCGCGTCGCTGTCAGTCATCAGCGTTTTCCCGCCAGTGCGTTGTTCACTGCCCTCCAGGGCTGAGGACGCGACTCTTGAGCGGCCGCCTGGACGAGGCCGACGCCGCCGCCGTCAAGGAGATCGACAGGAGCTTATGGTAACTCGACGCCTGCGCCCAACTCGCTGCGAATTTTAGAGGTTGGGTCGGCAGGCCGCCGCCGCGTGCTGTAGTTGGCGGCGATCGAAAGACGGCGCTCGCTCGTCCTTTGGGCGTTGGCTCGAGTCGGCTCTTCTCGTCTGGACGCCGATCAAGCTGCCAATGAGCTTCTGCATCGCATCGCCAGTCGTCGCCAACCGTCTCAGTGAGTGCGTGCATTCGTGTGTGGGTGCTGGCGCTTTTGCTATGCAGTTGTGTTGCAGGTTTTGGGCGTTGGCTCAAGTCTCTTCCCCCCCATCTGGACGCCGCTCTAAGTGCCGAAGCTGCGTCGCCTCCCCGTCGGCGCCATCAGCAACCATCCGTGAGTGCGTATGTGCATGTCTGTGTGTCGGTGCGGGCGCATTTGCAAGTGTTGCTTTCACTACGCATCCAGAAGGGATGGGGGGATGGCCCCTTCCAGTCAGCTAGGGGAGGGAGGGGGAGAGGAAGGACGATCACAGGGCCAAAGTGGCCATTCGTTTTCCATGGATTAAGGCACACAAAAGCCTTTCGCCTGTGGTTGGATTGCATTATTGTGTGTTGAGCAAGCGATGCAAATGCCGATGCCAGGCCTTAGGATAGACTTGCAATGAAAGAACTCCCCCCTATGTCAGATTATCCTGGATCCCCTAGTGACCTCGATGTTGGATTGCTGTTGCAGGTTTCAAAGCGCCCCAGCCATCAAGAGCCTACGCATCAACGGCCCACACCAGGTTGTTTGCCTTGTTGTGCTTGCTGGTGTGGATCGGCCCCATCCATTGTTGCAGCCTCGTCGGAGTCGGCAGCTCTCTTCCCCCCATCGGCACCAGCCATCCAGAACCACCCCCTGAACGATCAGAGACAGCTGTGATTCTGATGTGATCGCGGGTGGGGTCGTGTTGGTGAACTGTTGCTGTCTCTGACAATGGCTGTGATGCGACTGTTGGCTCTTGCTGCCCCGGGAGGAAATCTGGGGACCCGCCCCGGGGGAGTGGAGGGCCGCCCCTGTGCTGGCGAGTGGAGGGCCGCCCCT
This sequence comes from Paralinhomoeus sp. GSCO2_6, assembly GCA_030248085.1. NCBI lineage: Eukaryota > Metazoa > Nematoda > Chromadorea > Monhysterida > Linhomoeidae > Paralinhomoeus > Paralinhomoeus sp. GSCO2_6. The sequence goes on along the minus strand of JASAMY010001919.1, from coordinate 4,132 downwards.
GTGCTGGCGAGTGGAGGGCCGCCCCTGTGCTGGGGAGTGGAGGGCCGCCCCTGTGCTGGGGACTGGAGGGCCGCCCCTGTGCTGGGGGAGTGGAGGGCCGCCCCCCCTTCCCCTCCACTTGGTGAGTTGGGCGACAAAGTGCAGGGCGGCAGGTCGGAGGCTGCCCGCCCTGCAGTGGGCGCCTCCGTCCTCAGCCAAGGCTTATGCTAACACAACTGTAGTTGAAGTCGTAGTGATGTCGTGGTGTGTGTGTTTGGTGGTGTGTGTATCTGTGGTGTTGAAACAAGCTACAGTTGAAATCGTAGTGATATCAAGGTGTTTGTGTGTGTGTGTGTGTGTGTGTGTGTGTGTGTGTGTGTGTGTGTGTGTGTGTGTGTGTGTGTGTGTGTGTGTGAATACGTATGTGATGTTGTTGCCTCTATGTGGGGTGTTGGCACACACAACTGAATGATCTGACAAGAATCACTGTGCACGTCGAGGCAAGTCAATCGTGGTTACGTTGACATCAAGGCCATCTAGATCAATGATCCTATTTGACTGCATAAGCATGTTCATTTGGTTGACGAGTCGCTCCACAGAGAGTCTTTCCTTGGCCATGAAGGGTACCAATGCTTCTTTGTTCATTCCTGGATGTGCAATAGTGACTCCAATCTGTGCTGTAGGTGATGAGTGTGTCGCAGCAGTGTTTAGTAATGCCTCCAGCGCAACTGGTAGATCACGAGTGGCATTGAAATCGGTGTTGTCAATTGCTAGCCCAAACTTGTAGCAATCTGTGTGAAACTTGGTTGATTTTGAGCATCCCTTGTCTTGAATAGTGAAGGGGTGGGTGTCTTGCCCTCCACCCACTTGTTCCTCTGTAAAGTGTGTAGGCAGTGGTGGTCTTGGTAGATCCAGCTTCTCATAACGTTTAATGATTGCTGCCCTCAACCCAGGAATCCAACGGTAGGACTTGACATTGATTAATGCAACAAGCTCCTTGAAGTCCATGATGCTGCTAATGATTGGTGAGCCAGCCATTTATACTGTTGCATCCATCTTCTTTCCATAGTTGAGGCTTGTCAGTTGGAGGTGCAATGCTCTATTCCCACCACTCCACAGCTGCATACACCAGTAGACCACACTAGCAACCGTAGCTAATGCCAGAACAGCATGCCAGTACCACAGGAATAGGTATCAGGGTGTACGCGTCAGCGTACAACCCTAATATGTGACGACTTCTGAATGCGGGTTTTTGAATTTTCGATCGCCTATAACTTTTGATTGCCTGAACGGATTTCGGCGCGTTATGGCTCAAATAAACCGCCTTCTTCTGGGGCATCGAACGCGCCATAACGCGTTTCCTTGTTTTACTGAATGGGGTCAGTAGTTCCAAAAATGTTTCGCAAACGCGTCTTTTTTTTTTTTCATGTTCTCTGCCACTTTTTTGGAGCGCCGCTCGCGAACGCCAAGAGCGATTGGCCTGAAACTTGGCGTGTAAGCGCGACCCATGATGGCATTTTCAACATGCAAAGCATTTGCCTCTAGGTCCTACCAGTGTTGAGTTATGGCCGATTTTCCCCGTTTTTTTGGACATAGTCGTTTTTTTGGTCAAAATTTTGTGCGCTATAGGCGCCTCAACCGCTCATCGCAGAGATTTGCTATAATGGTGAAAGTTGATCGCCTAGACATGTAGCATTGTACTTTCAACAAATTGGGCGCGACCAGTGTCTATATCGACAATGGCGATTTTTTTTTATAGTTCCGACAAGAGTAAAACTCCAAAAAATGCCATGTAAACCCCCAATTTTTTTTTATTTTCGTGAACAATACGTCAAGGCGAGTCATCGGTGGTCAATGTTTTTAAAGTTTCATCACTGTATAATGAGGTATGAGCTCCTGAACCTTCGAAAAATGATTTTATTTTTAATTTTTTTTTTTTATAATTTTTTTGTTAAATTAATCGGCATGAAACTTTGCAAACATATGCTGTATACAATCAGAAATTAATCCCCCAAATGGATTCTTCTTAAATGCCCACAATCTTGAGATCCGGAACACTTAGTAATGTTGCGTCTTGGACAACAAATCGAGAGGTCGCGGGTTCGACTCCCGCTGGCGTCTCTGCCATCTCTTAAAAACCAATCAATATTGCGTTACCCCAGTGTCCCTTCCTGCCCCACCCATGTTGTTCCCATGAACCACCCTGCATTTTTTTCAGTTTTTTCGTTTTTCTTTTCAGATGTTAAAATGTTTTTTGGCTGACTTCAAGTGCTTTTGGGATGTGCACTCTCATGTGCAACCTCACAAGGCACACATTCACGCACGCACGCACGCACGCACACACACGCACGCACGCACGCACGCACGCACGCACGCACGCACGCACGCACGCACGCACGCACTGACGCACGCACGCACGCACGCACGCACGTCCACCCGCACTCTTGCATGCGCGCACGCACACACCGACGCACGCAAGCACGCCCGCACTCTCGCATGCACGCACTCGCGCACGCACGCACGCACGCACGCACGCACGCACGCACGCACGCACGCACGCACGCACGCCTGCACTCTCGCACGAACGCACGCACGCACGCACGCACGCACGCAAGCACGCACTGACGCACTCTCGCACGCACGAACGCACGCACGCACGCGCGCACGCACGCACGCACGCACGCACGCACGCACGCACTTTCGTACGCATGCACGCACGCGCGCACGCACGCACGCATGCACGCACGCACGCACGCCGTAGTTGACCACCATCTTGGCCGCGCAGAGGGTCGCATAGGACGCGTCCTCAACGAGCATGCTGGTTGTGGTGGCGTCCTCGTGGTCGGGCTTGGGGTAACGAGCGCGTCATGCGCCACTCGCTGGTGTTCAGCCCCTGATTCTGTAACTCGAGGAGTTGCAGCACGTCCTTGGTGTTCGAGACGTTGCCCAGGAAGGAAGGTGTTTGTAAAGAAATTCTACAGTTTTGAACTTGTACACTGTACACATTTAATACGACGTTTCGGCTACAACACCCCCTCCCCCCACAGAATGGTCTCTGGCGTCCCCCCCCCCACCCACTTCAAAAACCCGGTTACATGTATGCTACTGTGGTAGGGAAACTCACGCCCCCTGTGTGGGTGCACCTTGTTTGCACCCGAAATCCGTGCACGCGTGGGAGCACATTTCGTACATATCAATACGAAAAAACACTGTATTAAGGAAAAATTTGCAGGCAGCTGCAAAAAAGGGGAATATGTGACTTCCGTAGAGCTGAAGTCCACTTTGAAAAATGATTGTATAAATAAGAGCATTGCAGTGGAGTCCACTTTGAAAAACGATTGTATAACAGCATTGCAGTTGATGTGGAGTCCATTTTGAAAAACGATTGTATAAGAGCATGCAATGGTATGAACAATCAATTTGCTTGTCACATATTCGGCGTTTTTAGCGTGAGCTGTTTTGGCATATTTGATTTCGGACAACAGTCATTCTAGTGACATCACTGTTGCCCAGCTAAAAGTGACACACACCACTGCCCTACGCACATTGCAGATAGAACTAAAAACCATAAGCGCAACTGGACTCTTGGTGTGGTGTGGTATGTATTTCGATGCTGCTGATTACGGATTCTCAAAGGACAGGTAAATGATAAGTTTCAAAACGGTAATGTAGATTGTGTTTGTAGAACAGCTCCTTAAATTATACCTGAAGTGCCTGTTGTGCATATTTTCCATCCATTAACACAACAAATTTCTGTTACTGTGCTTCAAAGAATCAGTTATCCCAATTCCAGACTGCACGTATGTTTGCAGAATAGAACAATTTGTAGGTATCGTAATTCGAACTGTGGTAGAATCAAAATATTCTATTCATTGGATCATCATTTCCAACTTACAAAATATTTGAGTGTCTATGTACGTGCGTGTGTGCGCGTGTGTGTGTGTGCGTAGGTAGATATGCGCTTTTCCTAGTATGCTAAGTGCCACTGTATTCTGTCATCATGTAGCGAGCGCTAAAAACGCCGAATATGTACAAGCAAATTGATTGTTCATACCATTGCATGCTCTTATACAATCGTTTTTCAAAAATGGACTCACATCAACTGCAATGCTGTTATACAATCGTTTTTCAAGTGGACTCCACTGCAATGCTC
>JASAMY010001183.1:0-34219 GCA_030248085.1 Paralinhomoeus sp. GSCO2_6 | reverse complement strand
TACAATTAGGCATGAGCGACGCACAAACACCTTCAGCGAGACTGCCTGAACGATTTACTAAATATGTGCAGCCGTAGATGTTACATCGTTTGCGGGCTTTGGTCATGTATATGTACGTGTACGTACATGTAGCGAGTCCATTTCGTTAGCGTCTCGTTGGGAATGGAGCCTAGAGGTCGCGCCCTTTGGAAACTGTCGTGTGCCTGCTGCCAGCTGGCTGCACAATTTCACCCACATGGGTGATGTTGTGTGGTCAGTTGACAACTGACGGCAGCAGGGCACACTGGTAAAAGCGGAAACGCTCAACCAGCTGGGCCAGGTGCTTCCCTTTGGTGAGTTGGTGAAAGCCCCAACCGCTTTTGTGAAATGGGATGAAAGAGCACAGGCCCTTCTTACTTCTTGTCGTGGCCGTCCAGGCAGTGCGCGGCCGTGAGCGCCCACCGCTCCGAGAGCAGCGTCACTGCGCAGCGGTGCTGTCGATCGGCTTTGCGTCGGAGTTGCGCGTTGAAGGGCCACGAATGGGGTCTGGCAGAAATGTCGAATGGCCAGCCCATGCCACCACCACAGGCCGCAGACTCCTGCTTGGGAGGCACTGGCTGAGTCGAGCACTCCTCTTTGCACGCGGACGCGAGATGGGCAGCGCCGCAGCGGCAGCAACACAACCAGCCGACCAGCAGCGACCAGCGAGAAACGAAGGAGGGCATTTTCAGAGTCTGGAGCAGAAAGGAAAACTGTGCGATGCAGTTGGGCCGGCTAGAGAGCCGAACGAAGCAAGGGTGTGGGTGGCCACTTGGGGGGAGTCGTGTTACACAGCGGTTGCGTCAGTCCGTCAGTGAATCAACTCCGGCAAAACGTGCAAAAAGCGAACGACGCACTCGCTGTCGTCATCGTCTATCGACGTTGTTCTCTTGATTGACCTGCTAAACGTGGTGCTGCGAGATTTGCGTCACGTTGCTGATTCACTGATGGTCCGGCTTGGGCAATTCAAAAAAAAGTTTTTTTTTTTAAGTTTTGTTTTTTTTTTTAAATGAATTTTTTAAAATTAATAAAAAAAAACATTTTCTAAAAGTACCACAAAATGGTAAAAAGATGGTGAAAGCACCAAGTTTTGTTGTAGCATTCAAGGAACATATGTGTAAGCAATATTAGAAACACACTTTACAGTACTGAATGCGAATTATTTGTGCAGCCACCACGCCTCTAACAACGGCTACTAGTACTACAAATTCTCGTGGTGCCGGGCGGCCGGGACTTACTTTGTGGAGGCATTTCCGCACCATGGCCTGACACCTGACAGTTATGAATGGTGATTGATAATTTGTTGCAATTTGTTCTGTAAACACATCTGCTGTTGGAGATTTACGCGAGGAGCGTCGTTGTCGAACGTGAGTGTACTATTGATCGGCTGAATAGAAATATGAATGAAGATCTGACATGCCGGTGGTTGTAGGCGACCATAGACCATCACAAACTGAACGTTTTTTCCTAAACACTACTGAAACGCACTGCAATAGAGTATATACATGGCCTTCTTTGAGAATAGTGACACTGTACTACGCTCAGAATACGTTATATCAAAATTATTTGGTGTCTCAAAAGGTGCCTGTAAAACTTCAAAAAAAACTTTAAAAAAAAAAATATTTTTTTTTTTAATTTAAAAAAAAAGAATGAAATTTTTTTTACCCGAGCCTGCTGATGGTTCACCAGTTTGATTTCTGAATTATACCGATGCAGAGCTCAAAGAGCAACCGAAAGCACAGGACAAGAAGCGTAGAAGCGTCATCATCATTCCGCTATAGAAGTCGCTACTGCTTGGAATGCTGATTCAGGGTGATTTTGAGTTTATTTAATTGCATTAGTTACTCATGACACGATACAGTAGAACCAGATTGGTTGCTTCTATTGATGAAAACCACGGTAGTTCATTTAGCTTATTATTCATTTAGGCATATTCATTTAGTAGTTTATTCAAAAGCGGGAAGCTAATTATTGGGATAATTAATAATATGTCGTAAATATATGGGTTAATTAATAAACTTAAAGCTTCCAGGAAAGGGTCATTTTTAGTGGGGCTTTCAACTTTGAGGTGTAGGCTTTGAGAATTGTTTCTCTTTGTCTCTCCATGTTTCCCCTTTGGACAGTCAGTCAGTTGTATGGTAAATTGCTGGGCACTGCTTGCATGGGTTGCCCCGCGTCTGTGCTGTATAAAAAGGTTTGCAGCTGTTGCATCATTCAAATGGTCTACTGTTTTTCGTTGCAACGACCTTTTCCGTCTAGAGAAGCACACAACCATGTTTTGTGTAGTTTCAAGCTTTGCACTGGCCATCATCTTGGCTGGAGGTAGTGTCAAAGCACAGTGAGTTACTTGATTGGGTTGGACAAATTAAATGTTTGACATAAACAAAATATTTGCATTGACATCTGACAAATTGCAATTAACAAAATGGCAAAAAAACTGACAAAATAAATGGATGAACTGAATTGCAGGGATGATCTGGCGAATGCAACAAGTGATCTGATGCGGCTGATAGAGGACGCGGACGCAATTGCTAAATATTTTCCAGTGATCGAGAATGGGAATGCAAAGGAGAATTTCTATGCGAATATGCCGACATTGGAGCTTCTCGATCGCTGTGGCCTTGAGAGAAAGGCGATGACAACGCTTGCGGTGGTGTACATGTTTTATGGCACATTTTAATCGTCCGAGAGTTCTGGCAATGGGATATACCTACTACCGAATTACACAAAAAAAAGTTTGTAGGAAGGAGATTCAAACATTTGGAGAAGCTGAAATTAAATACCGTAAATTATCTAATTGTCAAAGTACTATTGTTTCAACCCTCGGCCACCTGGAGGCAGGTTTGGGTGGAAAAAATGCATTTCTTTAAATTAATTTTTTTTAAAGTTTTTTTTATTGTTTCAAAAAACAAAAACAAAAAACAAAAAGTTTTTTTTTTAATTTTGCCTAAGCCTGCCTGAAGTTAATTTTATCCCATTGTAGCTCCGCTGCACAAGAACTGAACACGAACAAGCTCGTTTCAAAAAGCACTTCATTTGAATTTGTCGCCTTTTATTCAAAATTTCTGTGCTTCATCACAGATTGGACCGGTGTACACTTCCTGGAATTCTTTAGCAGGTGAAATCGCCGCACAAGCCTCAATGATACGACGCCCCGTTATTGTCTTCTTTGTTCAATTGCAAAGTGCATTGGTGGTGCATTGCAAAACCACCTTGCTATTTTTTACACCACCTTGCATTTTTTTTTGTCCAATGTCTAATTTGCAATTGCCGATGGAAGAGGCAGGAGGGAGGACGTCCACGTCCGTGCGTAGGTACACAGGAATGCACTGATGCGCCCTAAAGGCATCCACGCTGCCTTATGGCAACCTGCCTCTGTGTAGTGGGGTAGCCAGGCAGCAGAGAGAAGTGGGTGGCTGGCTGGACCGACGCGCGTAAGTGGCGAACGCACTAGTGCGTTTGCCAGTGCGGAAAATAACAGGGCCTTTCAGCCGCGTTATTTTCCGCAAAATTTTTTTTCAGACCCAGAAATTTTTCTCCTAGATTGGACACGTCTGGATCCAATCCTTAACCATGTGTTTTCCCATCTTTATTCAGAAATTTTGCTCCCAGACACAAAAATTTTCTTCCAAGATTGGGCCCTATCCATAAGCATGTGCCTTCCCAGAAATTTTGCTCGAGGACCCAGAAATTTTGCTCCCAGAGACAGCAATTTTTCTCCCAGATTGGGCCCTTCCTTAAGCATGTGTTTTCACAGACACAGAAATATTAAATGTTTTTATGTTTTTAATATTTTTTTTTAGAATACATCTGAAAGTGTATCTCCAAATTGGTCCTAAGTACATACCTATGCTCAAAAAAAATTTCGGCTCGATCCGTCAAGCCGTAGTGGAGAACCGGTCAGTAACAGACGAACGAACAGACCATTACAAGATTTATCGTCCTTATATGAACTCGCCACGCTGACGCGCGGCGAAAAACGGCAGAGTGGCACCCCCCCCCCCTGTTTTAAAGTACCAACTTCGGCTCAATTCTTCAGCGTAACTTCATGTGGCCGGCATACGCTGGTGTAAACGACTCCTATGGACTGTGGGAGAAGTCCATTTACATTAACGACTTTGGCTTGCGTACTGCGTCGAGATGTTTGGTGGAACTTCGGCGGAGAAACGAGTCCGATCTCGAGTGAGAACAGCGCGAGTGACAACCGTCTCCACGGCCCAACCAGGCTATTGTTTTAAAACTATTTCATTTGGCGCAATCCCAACACGCCGTGGAGGCGTAGACAATGTCAGACATTGGGGAATAATGATCAAGCGCGATCATATCACTGTGTCACCGATTCGTCTTCTCGCGCGAGGGGGGGGGGTGGTACGCCCACCTGGCACGGATTTCGGGCCGAAGCAGCGGGAGGAACCGCTCTATGCCGAGGCAATGGAAGCGTTCATCCTTCTGCCCAAGAGGATTAGTGACTCAGTGACAGTGGCGGGAGTTGAACCACCGATCACGTGCGCGTCAAGACGACGCGGCACCGCTGAGCCACTAGCTCTCTCAGCTTCATGGGCAGCGTATAGCCTAGTGGTAGAGAATCGGCCTCTTGCGCGCACGGTCCAGGGTTCGATTCTTAATTGAGGACTTCCCTCTCAATGGATTTTATCGCTGCCCTCGATTACATCGTCAAGGTATGGCGTCAAGGTATTGGCGTTCTTCCGAATGTCTTTGGCTGATTATACGGCTCTAGACGGGAAGACGTCATGGAGAAGGGTATGCTATATGGGCCATTGACAGCCTCCTAGCGTTGCCCCTGATCCAACAAAGCTCTCAGCTTGAACGATGTCTTTGCCCAAAGCGTTCTTCCAGTCAAACCGTGGACCGACGTCGACTGCGGCTCTGGCAACCCAAAAGCGACGATTTCTGCTTCACCAATAAGACCAATAGCGACTTCATTGGCAGTCTATCTAGAATGAAGGCCGTGCAAAGCCAGGCCCGAATCTGTCCCTTCCCAAGGTCGTTTGCACGCTCTCACGCTGTTCTTATACGTAGAGAGTCAGCCCTCAGTGTACCCACAGTACCGCTCATGTATACAACCAACCTTTGACTACCCTAAACACCATGATTAGCCCCCCCCCCACAGAGACTAATTGTATGTATGTATGTATGTATTTCACCCAACACGTTACTATACAATCGTCGAGAGAAGACAGCGCTTGTCATATAAGAAAGCATCAACGCAAGCCAAAAAGCATATGTAGTTTACCAAGTATCGGCAAAGCGCACACACATGAAGTGTGTACACGTACAGTGTACACGTACACTCGAAGTACACGGACGCTCGTAGTACACCGACACTCGAATCGAAGTAGAAGTACACGCGAAGTAGACGTACACGCAAAGCACGATACTGCAATATGTACACGCTAGCGGGAAGACGATCCGTCGTACAAATTGACGCGTGTGTAGGCGACGCTGATGCACAGTGGTAGGTATACATACCGTCTGTCAGACTGCCTGAGACTGGCTGATCGTTACGTGGGGTGGAGCAGGAAAGACGCCAAAAGGTTATGGCGGTTTACAAACCTACCGTCAAAACATCAGATAGGTTTTCTTTAGAAAGTCGGTTTTTGAAAGAGAGTAGGGATGGGGCGGAGACTGTGTTAGCAGAGAGTCCGTTCCAAGCAGCGACGACGCGCACTGCAAAGAAGTGCTGCCGGCAGAGAGTGCGTTGCTGAGGGTGCCGCAATTTGAACGGATGACCGCGCGTTCGTACTGAGTTTGGGGCAAATTCAAAAAAATCGCCAAACTGCAGATCTGTCAAACCATTGATTATTCTGTAGACCATCTGTAAATCAGCGTACAATCTGCGCAATTCTAGAGGCTCCAGTTGCAGATAGATGAGTCGTTCAGGATATGAGAGCACACCCATACCAAGCAGACGCTTTGTAAAGCGGCGCTGCACAGATTCCAGGAGCTCAATGTCACCCTTAAAGCTGGGATTCCAGACTGTGCACGCGTACTCTAGTCTGCTGCGCACATAGGTTTTGAACATATGAACCATAAATTTTGTGCCCCGTGTTTGAAAGCTATTAAAAATCGTGTTAACTTGGATAGCTGCCAGTTGCGTGACGTGCCTGACATGTGCTGAGAATCGAAGATTTGAGCTAACTAGAACGCCCAGGTCCCTCACACAATCCTGCTCATGCAGTTGAATATCCCCAATAGAGTACTGAGTTCTCGGGTTGGTGCGCCCAATGTGCAACACAGTACACTTTTGTATGGCCAGTTGTAACTGGTTTGAACGAGCCCACTCGTCCACTCTTCCCAGCGCGTCACTCAGCGTAGCCCGATCTTCATCGGCTCTGCAGCGGAAGTACAATTTGCAGTCATCAGCAAATAGTTTAATGTTGACGGTTCCAACTACAGAGGGGAGGTCATCAATGTAAATGAGAAAGAGGAGGGGACCGAGGACACTGCCTTGGGGCACACCACTGCTGACGGCCGAGAAGTTTGAAAACGAATCACCATAGCGAACTCTCTGTTGCCTACCCGTCAGCCAGGCCTGAATCCAGTTCAGAAGCTCACCGCGAATTCCATAAGCAGTCAGTTTAGAAAGAAGTTTCGGGTGAGACACTGAGTCGAAGGCTTTAGCAACATCAAGGTAAGCGACGTCTGTAGGCTCACGTCTGTCTAGGCTTCTACTCCAGTCATTCAAGCATTCAAGCATCTGCGTGACTGTGCTTCGCTTGCTCAAAAACCCATGCTGCTCTCTGGACAGAACATTCTCTTGAAGCAAGAAGGTTAGAATTTGGTCTTTTAGAAACTTTTCTAGCAAACGGGAAACAGTGCTGGTTATGGAGATGGGTCTGTAGTTGGCTGGGTCTGCTCGGAGGCCCTTCTTATAGACCGGTGTTACATTGGCCATTCGCCAGTCGGAGGGCACCTCACCTCGTTCAAGCGAGTGCTGGAACAATAGTGACAGCGGTTGTGCGAGGGAGAAACAGAGCCTTTTCAACAGTATCTGGGGAATTTCATCTGTACCTGAAGAAAATTTCGGTGGCAATTGTTTCGTTCGAGCCGTAGGAGGTTGCATAATTATAAGCGGGGGGGGGGGCTAATTATAGGGAGGGGTTATAAACTGGAAGGGTCGATGTGTGGGGAGTAGTGATGGCAATTTTGACGTTTTTCATTTTTAGGTAGGTAGGTTAGGTAAAACTGGCCGCAAAAAGGCCTTAGGTAGGTTAGGTTAGGTTAGCTAGATCTTTCTGCTAGGTAGGTAGGTAATCGGGCAAATTCTTTAGGTTGTAGGTAGGTAATTTAGGTAACTCCAAGCTGTCAAGTGTCAGGCAATATTGCATGCATGTACTGTAAACTTCCGAGCTGTGATTGCCAGCACTATGCATTGAGCACACGCACGCACGCTCGCACGCACGCACGCACGCACGCACGCACGCACGCACGCTCGCACGCACGCACGCACGCACGCACGCACGCACGCACGCGCACGCGCCGACAGACATACGCGTACACACCTGCACGCATGCGCGCATATGCTAGCATGCACTCCATCTGCCATGCACCCCACGGATAATGGACGCTCTTTGTTTTGCCGCCACAACTGCTACAGTGCTTCGATCGAGCTGAAACTTAGAATATATGTTTGAAATACCTAAACTTAGATGTGTGCTAAGCAAAATTGCATTTGGCTTACAAAATCAATTTTATTTCACCCCAAACAGATCACTGATTTTCGAAGTGACTGCCGCCGGCCACTTCGCACTTTTCGCAGCGTGCCACGACGGATCTGCAAATTTTTGTGCACAAATCACTTTCCAAGCTATCGAATGCCATCACAATGGACTCTTTCAGTTCCTCTATATTGTTAGAGTTGCGAGCGTACGTTATCTCCTTGATAATTCGGCTTTAGACAAAACAGGACAGCTGAGACAGCCGAGACAGCCATGCGTGACTACTACAGCATTACTGTAGCGATGCATTTTGAAACTCAATAATTTAAATTAGGAACGTATTATAAAACCTTAGTCTTAGGCTTAGGCTTAGTTATGCTTAGGCTTTGGCTTAGGCTTAGTTATGCTTAGGCTTAGGCTTAGTTATGCTTAGGCTTAGGCTTAGGCCGAAATTCAAACTTCTCACGGCGGATGGACTTTTTCCTCCACCTGGCTCAACATTCCGTCGTTTTGCTGCCGGCTTTGGTGATGGCGTAGACAGTGCCGGCGACTGAAGCATCACATTTCTCTCACACAACAGAGGGAGCGCAGAATGCACAGAATTTACCAATTTCTACACCTCAAAAAAGCGAAGCATTAAAAACTACACTTTCAAAAATGTTGCATACCGTACACACTCTCATATTCACGCATGGCTGTCTTGGCTGTCTCGGCTGTCCCTTTTTGTCTGATGCCGATAATTCCGGTACTTAAAAATTACAGTAATCTCCCCTTATCTCCCCTGCACACTGCAATCTCCCCGCTGCACACTTTGAGACTGTATAGCTTTAAGTTTTCTTGACCAAACGCAATTTCGCTTGGCACACATCTAAATTTAAGTATTTGCAACATATATTCCAAGTTTCAGCTCGATCGAAGCACTGTAGCAATTGTGGCGGCAAAACAAAGAGCGTCCATCATCCGTGGGCCACCCTGTATCACGTCAAATTTGAGGGTCTAGTCTTGGGTCAGCCACCCGCCCGCCCACCGATTCAGTAGGTGTTCTTGAGGAGCATTCGCAAAGTAAAACTATTTAGTTTCTGTAGACGTCCAATGGACTACAATGTCCAATGTCCATGAAATGATCTTCTTGCCAACATCAATACAACAACGAATCAAATTTGACCGCGGCAAACGTAAACAACGGCCACGTTAGCCTACTTGTATCTGCAAAATGTTTCAGTTTGCACGAATCCATTTTTTGACTCCACAAATTTTAGCTTAGGTAGGTAACCTAGTAGGTAACGGCAAAATCTAGGTAGGTACAGATCCGGGCAGATGTCTCTTGGTGAACAGGGGCGTATGCGCCCGCGGACGCGTTCCGGAGACGCCAGGGACGCTTTTGCGCCCCAACGTTATAAGATGCTCTAGCGGGACAGAGGGGATGAATGCAAACTGACCAATGAGTGCGCTAGACAAGCCACTCTTGACCGCGCGCGCCCGCCCCACTGCGCTGCGTGTGCCGCGCTGCCCACGCCGCCCCCCTGGGGCGCTCTCAGGCGCGGCGCGCGATTGGACAGCGCATGGTTCCATAGGCGCCCTTGCATCCTTCCCTTTGCCTATCCTTTAGCGTTGGGGCGCGTTCCGCGCCCAGGGACGCATCCAGGGACGCAAAACCAAGAGACATCTGCCCGAAACTGTAGGTTAGGTACAGGTAGCTCGATTTTCGCGCTAGGTAGGTTAGGTTAGGTTACCTAGGCCAAAAAAAGGCTAGGTAACCTACTAGGTAGGTAACCTAGCTAGGTAGGTTGCCATCACTAGTGGGGAGCTTTGTTGGCGCAAAGGCGTGTGGAGGCGCTAGGGAACAAGCTCGTTGCAAAAAGCACTTCATTTGAATTTGTTGGCTTTCATTCGAAATTTCTGTGCTTCTGCACAGATTGGACGGGTGTACAGTTCCTGGAATTCTTTAGCAGTACCGATTCCTTTGGAATCGGTGAAATCGCCGCAAAGCTTCAATGACACGACGCCCCATTATCGTCTCCATTGTTGCATTGAAAAATGCACTGTTGTTGCATTGCACAATGCTACGCCAACTTCCGTTTTTTTTTTCCGCCAACAAGTCTGCATTGCAATTGCGGATGGAGAAGGCAGGAGAGAGCACCTCCACGTCCGTCCGTGGTACACAGTTAGGTGCACTGATGCGCCCTAAAGGCATCCACGCTGCCCCCTCTCCGCCCCAATACAGGGCCAAAGGAGCCAGCGCTGCCTTATGGCACCCTGCCTCTGTGTAGCGGGGTAGCCCCCTAGCAGAAGGGGGTGGGTGGCTGGACCGACGCGCGTACTGGTGAAAATAACGCACCCTTTCAGCCGCGTTATTTTCCGCAAAAATTGCTCCTGGACCCAGAAATTTTTCTGCCAGATTGTACACGTCCAGCTCCTATCCTTAGCCATGCGTTTTCCGAGATTTAACCAGAAATTTTGCTCGAGAGCCCAGAAATTTTGCTCCCTGACCCAGAAATTTTCCTCCAGATTGGACCCTATCCTTAAGCATGTGTTTTCCCAGAGATTTTGCTTGAGGACCCAGAAATTTTGGTCCCAGAAAATTTCCTCCCAGATTGGGAACCCATCCTTAAGCATGTGTTTTCCCAGAAATTTTGCTCTAGGACCCAGAAATTTTGCTCCCAGACACAAAAAGTTTCCTCCCAGATTGGGCCCTATCCTTAAGCATGTGTTTTCCCAGAAATTTTGCTCCCTGACCCAGAAATTTTCCTCTTAGATGGGGCCCTATCCATAAGCATGTGTTTTCCCAGAAATTTTGCTCGAGGACCCAGAAATTTTGCTCCCTGATACAGAAATTTTCCTTCCAGATTGGGCCCTTTCCTTAAGCATGTGTTTTCCCAGCAGTTTTGCTCTAGGACCCAGAAATTTTGCTGTAGGACCCAGAAATATTACGTTTTCTTATTCATTTTTATATTTTTTTTTAGAATAGATCTAAAAAAGTGTATCTCTAAATGAGGGGTGCTATTATGAGGGGTGCTGATTCTAAAAAAAAACTTTTTAAAACTTTTATTTTTGACGACAACCACCTGACACAGCACAATGGCCATAAACTAGATCACAAGATCACAGGGGGCGCCATATACATAACATGGGCGTTGTTCTGCCGCGAGGCAAGGTGGGCCCCCACCTGGCACTGATTTAGGCCGAAGCCACGGTACAGCCAGAAACCGGAGCAATTGTGGTTTAAACCCCTTGCCCAAGGGGGTAGCCGTGGTTTTCGCCCAGCAAGGAATCGAACCCCCGACCTCGCGGTCAGGAATCCAACGCCTTACGGACTATGCCACAGCCCCACGAGTGCCCACTAGCTTACACATGCATTCTGAGAAGAACTGTTTGGCATTGGCGCATTGGCGGCTGTTTGCGCAGTTGGGCTAAGGCGTTGGCTCCAAACCGCAAGGTGCGGGGTTCAATCCTCAGCGTGGCAAGACTGCCAATAACAGTAACCCGCTTGGGCAAGGGGCTCACGCAAAAAGCCCCCTGATCGCAGTTCTCATTGAGAATCGATCTTGTATAAGGCAGAGGTAACCAATGACCCCTCGGTCCCCCTCTCGCCTGAGACTTCGGTCTCAAACCTGGATGCGAGATCACGCGCTTGATGTGTCTCGTTGACAGTTTTTATTGGACAGTCCCAACACACCACGAGGGCGTAGACATTGCATGCAATGGGGAAAGGCCAATGCGCGAGAGACGAAACGGCTACGAACAGTCACAAAGAGCCAAGCTCAGTTAAAGCGCGCTCGTATTTACGGACGGCGACACATTTTTATCAATCAAATGAGACCACAGTTCGCTACTACCAATATAATCTACAAAAGTTCGCAAGCGACCCGACACAATCACATCTGGAAGGACGTTCCATAGCTTGCTAGTGGCGTAAAGGAACTGAGATCGGATTGTTACTGTGGATGAGTTCAAAGAAACCGCGCAAGTATTTGTAAGACGAGAACTGCGTCGGTTTGCACAGGCGGGAAGGGCGTCTCGCGGAGTGAAGTGCAACCGCCAGTACAGTTTGAAGAACAACGACAGTCGCAGTCTCCACGCGCGCTTCCAGATGGGTTCCCAATTTAGGTAAACACGCCAAGAGGTCGTCATAGGATCGGCGGAAGTCATTAGTACAGTAACGTGCCATCATGCGGTTAACCTTCTCCAGGGAGAGCAGACCTACTTTGGTGTGGGGCAGCCAAACCTCTACGGCGTACAGTAGCGCGGGAATAATGCATGTAAAGTACACCTTTGACATGACAGAGATCGGAGCCTTAGGTATTTCGGAAAACGCGGCTTAAAACACCAATGGCTCTGCGCGCCTTGGTAGTTGTAATTTGGATATGTGGCGCATATGAAAGGCGGGTACGCCACAGCCACAGCTATTCTAGGGTTTACGATATGTACCTATGGTGTCGAACTGCCGATTTTTCGTAATGTGACATGCAGTGGCCATTTTGTGAGTCTCCCTTGACAGAGAGAACTGCTCCGCGGAGGTGGCGCTCTCGATGGCGGAGGCGGAAGTTCGTCTGAGGCGATCAGTGACTGCAGCCGAGCAACTGCACTACTGGGCCGCCTGGCGTGACGCAACTTCCGGACCATCCGCAGCGGATCACTTTGCACTCTACCTGACGATACTGCAAGACGCAGGTTTTCGTACGAACCCGTAGAACCGTAGATCCTCCAATACAACACCCCCCCCATCTCCAATAGTGCAGACGGGTATGGCAATGTTGAAATAATAGAGCCCCCTCCAATTGTGCCCCCGGGTAAGGAGAGGTTGAAAAATTAGTGCCCCGGGGGGCACTGTTGGAGGATTTACGGTACTCTGCTTCATATTTCTTCGACAGGCTCTTCTACTTTTGATGTCTGTCTGCAGCGAACGGAACCACTGAAGCGGCACTCATTGAGGAGATTGGAACTGAGGACAGCAATGGTCGAACGGTGATCGAAGGGTTACTCCACCAGGTTATCACTCTCACTCCATTGTGACATGAGCGTGCTCCATGCCTGACCAGATGTCCTTCAGTGGCGTTCTGGGCCGGCCTGCCATTGGGCACCAAAGCATCCATATTTAGACCCCATTATGTTTTTTTTGTGCACAACGTTTTCATTCTGGACATCCACCCTCTCCACTTCCACTATTGGGTCTGGGGTAGAGTTGAAAAAATTACCAAATTGCAAAGTCGGTGGTAATTTTTTTTAAAAAATTCCGTAAATTTTTTAAAAAAATTCCGTTCTTTTTAACCTTTTAAAATCACCTCAGAACGTAATCTGGACCAAGGAGAGGGTATTCTAGCGTGCATAGGACGTATGAGTAGGCACAGCAGGAGCACTTCTTTTATGATTTCACACTCTTAAGCTTCTGAAACAAGTTTTTAAGGGCATAAACCAGAGTACACCATGTACACATACACCATGGACAACATGTAGGATGTGAACCATGTTTCGCATTCAACCGCATAACAGTTTAGCTCCTTTTTCACAGCGGAACTTAGACCTGTCAGATATCACAGGCACACATGGTAAGTGGTTTTGGCTGATTGCCAGCTGCAGTGAAAACAGTTTATTACTTCGTCATCTTTCAGTCTACTCTTAGGTAGCTGCTGTGCTATTAAAGTATCGAAGAATGAGTGCAAATAGATAGATAGACACCACTACAAGGTACCTATGTGTGCAATGGGCATCAAGTTACAGTCAAACATTGGGATAATGTCCGCAAAAGTTGCAAAAAGTAGCCGAAAAAGAGAAAAAATGAGGGTTTTTTTACAGAAAAATTACCGAGAGCCATGTAATTTTTCAAAAAATTACCGTAATTTTTTGTACAAAATTACCGGTTGAAAAAATCATAACAACTCTAGTCTGGGGATCCCAGATTTACCCCCCCCCCCCCACCTACAGGTATATGTAGCTATATGCCTGACCTTACGCTCATCTCTAAAGCGTTGACGACCAAACCAAAGATTAATTGAGTACGCGTTTCAGATTCTACCACTGTATGAACAGCTACATGCGTTTGTGCTTGGCTACCTGCGAAGAGTACACAACCAGAAGCAGCTGGGACCATTGATTCCCGAACATCTACTAAAGCAACTGTATGAACAACGCATGAGAACAATAAGCAAACCCAACCCTACTCTCGGTCTAAGCACTGTGCCCATCATAAATGACATGATGCTGAGCGCACGTGTACACCTAATTTGCATGCATATGCTGCAAGGGTCGCAAGTTCGACTCCTGCCACAGCCCATTTTTTTGCGTTTTCGCTGGGATATTCCTCGGACATTCCCACCAAATTCACTACTCATACAATATCTCATTCCTTTATCAAAGATGCACACGCACGTACAAATGACTGGCTTTGGATTTAGAGCTGTGTCAAATTGGGCGTCTCTTACTGATGACGCTTCCTCAGCTCCCTTTGTGGAGGCTCCAAACTTGGAGATGTTTATCCAGAAGGGCCAGCCACTCGAGGAAATGGTTCGCTCGGCCAATCTCTTTACTGAGAGCCTTGGCTTGCAGAGACGCGATGATGCCGCCTTCTACAATAGTATGTGTAGGTACATGTACATCTTATAGTGTGATCTCTAAAAGACTTCGTTCATGATCTCCCAGGAACATGCGGCATCTACTTGCAATAGAATCTATTGCATTACGCATTGCACATTGATCTATCGTCCACCCAAGATATTTGGTACATCAAGCACCAGAGCCAATAATTAGTTGATTCATGAAAGTTTATAATTTTCTAGAGAGTGTGATTGTGAAGTTGCCATCGTCACACAAGGCATGCGATAAAGGCCGGACCATGGTGTTTTTTGATATGGCTAGCTGGAGAAGGCAAGGCGACTACCGATTGATACTCTGCGAAGAAGAGGGCTCCCTCGAAGCGTTGAAGGCCGTCTATCGCGCAGCCGGAATGCTCCAGTTGCTGAACTTGCGAGCTCTGCAAACAGACTTTATACTGCAGTGAGCGAGCGCTCTTTTCCTGCCAACGATGGATGCATCATTGGCATGCCTCAGCAGATGATTTTTCAAAGACCCCACGTTTACAAAGAATAGTCCTGTGGACGTGCGGGGAATGCGATTTGCAGGGTGCATTGAAGAAGAGTTAGTGGGGCTCGCGCAACAGCTACACCAACACTTGCAAAGGCGGCCTATCGCTAAGCCTGCAGAACTATGTATGTATCTTAGCACGATAACAGAACTCTACAAAGGTTGGGGGGTGGGGTGGCTGGCTGGACACCTCGAAAAGAAGAAAGGCCCAACACAACAAGCTCGCTTCAAAAAACACTTTATTTAAATTTGTTTCCTTTCATTCGAAATTTCTGTCCTTCAGCAGGGATTGGATGGTGTAGACTTTCTCTTAGCAGTGCCGATTCCTTTGGAATCTGTGAAATCGCTGCACAAGCTGATACGACGCCCCGTTATTGTCTCCATTTGTTGAACTCTATGCTTAACGCCCAGACTGGCGGTGGCGAGGCTCTTCACAGGCAACCAGAACTTGCAGCAGCTATAAAAGCTCATCTAACACTGGCAATCGAAAGAATCAATGGTCAAATGCAAAGGCACAGTGCTTTAGCGCAGCGCAGCACAGCGCTATTTTGCGCAAAATTTTTCTGCAGGATTGGACATGTCTGGGTGTCCTATTCTTAACCACATGTTTTTCCAGATTCGACCCAAAAATTTAGCCCTCAAACCCAGAAATTTGACTCCCAGATTTGGACACGTCCAGGTCCTAGGTATCCTTAACCATGTGCTTTCCCAGATTTGACCCGGAAATTTTGCTCCCAGACCCAGCATTTTTGCTGCCGTGCACAGAAACATACGGTCCAATGCTACAGCACGCTTTTTAACATTTTTATTTTCATTTATTTTTCATAATTTTTGGAAATAAATCTAATAAAGGGGTACCTGCATAGTGATCCTAGAAACTCTCAATTAAAATTTCAGCCCGATTAGTTAAGGCGTAAAGGAGAACCGCTCCGAATTGGATGGATGGGTGGGCAGATGGAAGAACAGACCATTACGAAATTTATCGTTCATATATGAACTCGCCGCACGGATGCGCGGCGAAGAAATGCAGAAACTCTGGCTGATCGTAGAAGGAATGCACCTAACTCGAACTCTACCCTTTCTCCGCTTCAGAGCTATGCCCAATCGCGTATTCCACAAAGCTGTTCACCAAGCATTTGATCTCATACCGTCGAGTGTGGATCAGCTCCGAGCCTGGGGAAGTCTGGGCAACAACAGGCCAGCGTACGAGTCGCAAATCAACTTTCTCTTCAAACAGGTGGGTCACCATTGGTGATACCATATACCTGGCATGGAAATTTGATTTGGTTTGATCTTTCTGAGATTTGGAGGCTCACCAAACTACAAGTACTTTGAATATCGCATGCCCTAAAGACCCCAAAAGCGCCCCCCCAGTGTCAGCATCAACCCTATACATGCACCCCTAATGTACAGGGTGGCCCAGCCTAGCCTGCACCTCTTTGTTCAAGTATATCTCGGGGGTGGATGAAGAGATTTTGATGAAATTTAACTCACATGTAGCAGACAATCTAACTTAGACTTCCTCAAAGTTTCAGCCAGATCTATCACGTTTTTCAAAGGTTACGCACAAAACAATTTGGACATGGTAAAATGTAAGTTCTCTGGCGACTGGCATCTTGTCGACTTCTCTGCCGATTTCTGAATCGCACGCAAAACGCGTTCTTCCATTGATCCAGTGCTGACTGGCTTTGGCATCAGATGAGCAACTGCGCCAGTCTCCTCGAAGCCCTTTACGGTCGCTGAGACAGTGTTCTGTGACAGCGCTTTTGTCGTTGGGAACTCAACTTTGATTCAACGACAACTTTAGCTTGATTGTCCGTTTTGCAAATTGTTTTGCAAACGTAAACGCGCTGTTCCAAAGAGGATTTCTGCCCCGACATACGCGCGCAAAAAATGGTTGTGTTTCAAAAAGCTGCACTACAGTTCTTTGGAAATACACATTTTATCGTTTGCAAATTGTTTTGTGCTTATCCTTTGAACAACTTATCTAGCTGAAGCTTGGAGGAAGCCTAAGTTAGATTGTCTGCTACATCTGTTCAAAAAATTTCATCAAAATCTCTTCATCCACCCCCAAGATATACTTGAACAAAGAGGTGCAGTCGAGGCTTTGCCACCCTGTATGAGCACTCGTGTTGAAGGCAATGGAAGTCATCCCAAGGTTGTACCACAACTATGTCATGGACGCCTTCCGACTGAACGTGTTTTCAAGCGATATTCCTTTCGAAGACGTGACTGCAATGAACGCTCTCTGGTGGAAGCTGCAGCATCGCTGGAGTGTCAGTTGTCTATGTTTTGAATGCCACCGCTGTTGCGCCTTGTGACTGTGCTGCGCCAGCGCCTCTCGTTTCTGTAGGGAGTGACCAGTCCAATCGAAAGAACCGAAACAAACCTGGATCCCATGGCAGAGCCAGCTATTGCAGGGGACACCTACAATCTTGTGTGAGAATTGGAGTTTGCTTTAGGACCAAGCTGGTCCAAACAGTACAGCAGCTATACATAGGTAAACGTATTTATACAGATGACTTTCAGTAGTTCGCTGGGTACGATTCTTGGGTATCAGCATTTCGCGGCCATGTGCAACGCGGCAGCCTACGAGGGACCGCTCCACAACTGCGTTATGGCCGGCAAGGCAGAAGTGGGCTCGTTGCTCTTCGATGCGTATTCCATGGGAAGCAGCCTGCCATGGATCCAGCTTCTGAACAGAACGACAGGTTCGCAAATTTGTGTCCACATGCAGCCTGCTGCCGTCCAACAGTAATCTGCAGCTGCAGGCAACAGGCGCAAAGGTGTCAACCTGAAGAGCACATTTGAAAGCAAATATTACGTGGATAGCATGTGAATGTCACGCTGTGTATGTCCAGGCTGTACCAGTACATATAGTCCTACATATGTATGTAGGTATAAATGCAGACACTCATGGACATTTCACATGCGCTATAGTCGTAGCACCAAATGGTTTTTGCGCCTAATGAGCTTCAGGTTCCAACTGCATTACCGCAAATGCGTTCCTGGCCTATTTCGAACCATTGCACAAGGAGCTGCAACGAATCAATTTTGAAAACGAAGCGTGCTTTGGATGGGGCGAAGAAGATTGGCCACCGGAAGTGAGTCTTTCTCGCTGTGAACGCAAGTGCATCCATCGCTTTGATCAACATGTACATTTTACATAGGTGTTGATCAATCTGCCACAACCAAGATGCAAAGCGAGAAACAGTGAGAAAGTAAAAACGACTGAAAGTAAAAGCGTTCAAGAACCACATTATGAAGAAGCCAAAAGTACAACACCGCAGCCGCTTAAGACCCGTTTGACGTCTCGGCCTTACAAGCCCATTGAGACAACAACACTTGATGACAGTACAAAAAGCAAACAAATTACTCAGACGACAACTGCTCAAGAAGAAGAAGCCAAAAATACAACACTGCAGCCGCTTAAGATCCGTTTGACGTCTCGGCCTTACAAGCCCATTGAGACAACAACACTTGATGACAGTCCAAAAAGCAAGCAAATTACTCAGACAACCGCTCAAGAAGAAGAAGCCAAAAGTACAACACCGCAGCCGCTTAAGACCCGCTTGACGTCTCGGACTTACAAGCCCATTGAGACAACAACACTTGATGACAGTACAAGAAGCAAGCAAATTACTCAGACAACTGCTCAAGAAGAAGAAGCCAAAAATACAACACTGCAGCCGCTTAAGATCCGTTTGACGTCTCGGCCTTACAAGCCCATTGAGACAACAACACTTGATGACAGTCCAAAAAGCAAGCAAATTACTCAGACAACTGCTCAAGAAGAAGAAGCAAAAAGTACAACACCGCAGCCGCTTAAGATCCGTTTGACGTCTCGGCCTTACAAGCCCATTGAGACAACAACACTTGATGACAGTACAAAAAGCAAACAAATTACTCAGACAACTGCTCAAGAAGAAGCAGCCAAAAATACAACACTGCAGCCGCTTAAGATCCGTTTGACGTCTCGGCCTTACAAGCCCATTGAGACGACAACACTTCATGACAGTACAAAAAGCAAGCAAATTACTCAGACAACTGCTCAAGAAGAAGTAGCCAAAAGTACAACACCGCAGCCACTTAAGATCCATTTGACATCTGGGCCTTACAAGCCCATTGAGACAACAACACTTGATGACAGTACCAAAAGCAAGCAAATTATTCAAACAACTGCTCAAGAAGAAGAAGCCAAAAGTACAACACCACAGCCGCTTAAGATCCATTTGACATCTGGGCCTTACAAGCTCATTGAGACAACAACACTTGGTGACAGTACAAAAAGCAAGCAAATTACTCAGTATCAGGCAACTGCTCAAGAAGAAGAAGCCAAAAGTACAACACCACAGCCGCTGAAGATCCGTTTGACATCTGAGCCTTACAAGCTCATTGAGACAACAACACTTGATGACAGTACAAAAAGCAAGCAAATTACTCTGACAACTTCTCCAGAAGAAGTGAGTGCACTCCAGGACTCAGCATCTAGATTTGCAAGTACATCTCCAGTGAATGTCCCGAATGTTGAAATGTCAACTGCGGCAAGCAATGGGTTTAATGAGGCACACCATGGACAGCTCAAGTCATGGGATGAAGGAGACTAAATGCAAAACCAAAAACTGCTGAAGATTTTGAAATGAAGGGGATACGTGATGTTATTTTGACCATACAAGTGGTTGTAATTTTTTTTTATCAAGAATACACGTTTTTTTTAGATTAAAAAACGCCTTCGCCTGTTTCTTGATTTTGGAAAAAACAGACGTAGTCGTAATCGTAATAAGTTGCGTCGTAGTCTTAAGAAACTGAGACGAGGTGCCACCATATTACGTCAAATAAAGTGAGCCACTTTAGCACGCTCTGGCGATCTCTACAGTTTGAGAAGCAACTGCACTGTTCTGCACCCACTAGCGGATCCAAAGGGGGGGGGGGGCGGGGGGGCGTGCCCCCACCTGTCGGGGTCGGCAAAGGGGGGCCGCGGGGGCAGGCGTAGGAAGCAGAGAACGTCGCGGGGGCACGCAAAGGGGGCAGAAGGGGCCCAGACGAGAGGGAAGAGGGACGAATCGGGCTAATATTGGCCTATTTCCCATAGATTTACGCACTCATAACCGGAAAATCTTTGCCTGCGTCGCTGTAGTGTATGGACGACTGCGTTTGGACTAAGGTTTTGACTCTATGGTTCAGCTCGCCCATCCAAAATAGAGATGCACGTAAAGCACTAAAGGGGGGCAAGGGATGCAAGCTGACCTAATGTGACTGTTTCGCCCAATAAGACCTAATGTGACTGTTTCGCCCAATAAAATAAAACTCAGATGTAGGTTGGAAAACCAAAATTTTCGCCTGCGGCGTGCGCTTTTGTGCATACTTTTGGCCACAACTCATGCTAAATTCCTTGAAATTCTAAGGAATGAGGCAGTTAACATTGAAAATTTTCGCCTGCGGCGCGATTTCGAAAATTTGAACTAAATGTCTCACGTGTTCTACTAAGAACAACCTAAAGAATCGCAAAAATGCAAAATGGGTATTTTGTAGCTCCACTGCCGGTTTTAGTGTTGAAAAAAAACATGCGAAAAAGTGGGCTGCAGCGCCAAACGCGCGAAATATAGCTCTCCAATTGAAATTTAAGCCGAAAAAATTTTTTGAGCTTGCCCCCCCCCTGTCAGAAAATCCTGGATCCGCCAGTGTCTGCACCCTTTTGCCGCCCTTGTCCTCTGCCCCCACTCTCATTTTGGTCAGTTGTGCGATTGAGCTCCAACATTGTTTGAAAGTGTTGAGAAGCAAAATGGCGGCCTCGTGTTTGTTCATTCTGTCGTTAGAGTGTTTGATGGCGTAAAATTTGCTGTTGGCGATGGTACAGTCAAGCAGAAGCTGCCGCGGGACCATCTCCGTTGACATTTCTGACTTGATTACTGAAGGCAAGGTGCTATTTTTCTTTTTATGTGGTTGTGCGTGAATTTTTGATGTGTAAATTAGTAAATGTCAATGATGTAATGATGGATGAGGATCAAAATCGTGGGACCATTGGGGGTTGGTAAATTGGGCGGTTATAGTGAATTTTAATGGTGTTTAACAGCATAGTGAATTTTAATGGTAATAGTCAATTTGTAATCTTTGAGCACTCCACTGATGGCTTACAATGATGTATGGTTTATGTACATACGGACTTAAAAAAGAAACAAAGGAACTTTTTTTTTAATAAAACCGTTTTTTAACAAAAAAAAAACGTCGGTCTACAGTCTTTCCTCAACTTCTTACATCTTTTCTCAACTCTAGCCTTCAAAAATTGAAATGGTTGTGCTTTTGTTACAAAAAATGACCCTGAGCAGAATGGGCCATTTTGTCTGAAGAGGTTGATGACACCTTAAAAAGAATGTACAAAAATTACAGAAAAAAAAACAAAAAACTACAGAAAAATTAAATTTTCATTTTTGTAGGGTACTGTCTGAACATGTGGATGTTCCTCCACTACCGCTTGAAACGCAGTGTGCTAAAATATATACTCCCATAAAATCGACTACCCATGGAAGTAATATAAAAAAAAATCACTTGCACGGAGCAAATATTTTATGAAAGTTACTCCCTACTGGGGAACTCTTTTTTTATGAAATAGGCTCCCCACCTAAAAAATCGACTCCCCCATAGTATCTTCCATCACGGTTTGTTCAGCATGCAACTTTAAGACATGCTTTTTTGTAAAAACCAAACCTGAGATGGCCAAATCCCCCAAAGTTTTTTGATGGTCTTGAAAATCGGCTACCTAGACCAGAATGTTGCAAGGATTCCGAAAATCAGCTCAGAATTTCCATTTTTCACTCTGAACTTTTGTTATAGGCAAAACATCATTTTACAGTTTGCAATTTTCATGGTTTTTGTTTTTGGCCCATATGTTTGGATTCCGAGCTTCAATTTCAAATCTGATAATAGATTCGGAATCCTCGTGAAATTCTGCGTCTCCTGAAGCTAAAATCATGCTAATCAAAGTTACGAAAAAGTGTGAAATTATGTGTTGAAAAAATCCGACAATCAGAAAATGTGTTTTTTTTTGTGTGGTTTGGTTTGCGCACCTTACATTTTACCCATTTACCACGAAACCTACCCCACCGGATAGCGCGTTTCATTATGCGTCAAATTAGCTATAAATGAACAAAATTCGGGCATACATCAAGATCGGAAAATGCGTTTTATAGTTGCCAAAGCCAACTGCAGCACAAAGAAAGTTCAGTTTTGGCGCATATGTTTGGATTCCGCGACTGAATTTTAAATCTAATCCTCATACAATTCCGCGTCTCCTGAAGCTAAAATCATGTAAATCAAAGTTATGAAAAGGTGTACAATTATACAAGAACTCGATTGCGATATTTTTTGTGTGGTTATCTAAAAAGGCATATCTTAGTTTATCCATCAGTCTGTTACTGACCGTTTCTCCTTTTTGGCTTGGTGGATCGGCCCGAATTTTTCTTTGAGCATGCTTAGGACCAATTTGGAGATACAGAATTTTACTCTAAAAAAATATATAAAAAAAATTAGAAACATTTAATATTTCTGGGTCCTCGAGCAAAATTTCTGGGAAAACACATGCTTAAGGATAGGGCCCAATCTGGAAGGAAAATTTCTGTGTCTGGGAGAAAACTTTCTGTGAAAACTCATGCTTAAGGATAGGGCCCAATCTGGAAGGAAAATTTCTGTCTGGGAGAAATTTCTGGATCCAAGTGCGAAATTTTTGGGTAAATCTGGGGAAACGCATGGTCAAGGATTGGACCCAGACATGTCCAATCTGGGAGAAAAATGTCTGGGTCCGGGAAAATTTTTTCCGGAAAATAACGCGGCTAAAGGCCGTATTATTTTCCGCACTGGCAAACGGACTATTGAGGTTGCCAGTACGCGCGTCGGTCCAGCCAGCCACCCACTTCCCTCTGCTACCAGGCTACCCCTCTAGACAGAGGCAGGGTGCCATAAGACAGCGTAGATGCCTTTAGGGCGCATCAGTTCATTCCTGTTTACCTATGCACGGACGTGGACGTCCTCCCTCCTGCCTCCTCTATTCGCAATTGCACAGCAGACTTTGTTCTTTTTTCGCCTTTTTTTGACGCCTTTTTCTACAACTCTTCAATTGTTACATCCAGGTGGGCGGTGTTTGACGCCAGGCAATGACGGCTCTGACGTTTCTTCTGACTGATCATGCGTGATTTGTGGAATAGGAGGTGTGCGAGTATGGTGTAGTGGTTAGCATCCAGGACCGGAATCTCTGAGACCTGGGTTAGAATCCCAGCACTGCAATCGTCTTTTGTCCACAACTCTTCAATTTGGACTAAGAAAGCAGGGTGGTGTAGCATTTTGCAATGCACCAACAGTGCATTTTGCGATGGAACAAAGAAGACAATAACGGGGCGTCGTATCATTGAAGCTTGTGCGGCGATTTCACCAATTCCAAAGGAATCGGCACTGCTAAAGAATTCCAGGAAGTGTATACCGGTCCAATCTGTGCCGAAGTTCAGAAATTTCGAATGAAAGGGAACAAATTCAAATGAAGCGCTTTTAAAATTTCGAAATTTTTCAACTATTTTAAAAATTAAAGTTTTTAAATAGTTCGACGCGGTTCGTCGAGCTGATTTCAAAAATGCCAAGACAGTTTTGATTCGATTATGTTTGGATCGAGAAAATTGCGAAAAATATCAGCAGTTGGTCCAGTTATTGTCAGTTTTTTTTTAGATATTTTCAACAACACTGCCGTTATGCAAAGCAACAACAGAGAAACAACGCAATCAATAATCTGCGTGGCTCCATCGGCCTAGAATTGCTTTGACATAGAGGTAAGCAGCCTATCAAATAAGTTTGTGCCAGTCTCCAGACTGGCTTTGAATGTAAATTTAACAAAGCAACAGATTGCTGGCTACTTGTCAAATCTTTTACATGTCACTGTTTTCGTATGTGATGCATTTTAATGCGAGTATTCAGCACACAGCTACATATAGGCTATCAGATTATTCTAACAGTAGTCGCCCATTCGTTGGTACTTGTATAAGGTGCGTATCGTTAGTGTATTTCTCTTTGCTTTATTCATTTTTGTCATTGAACGCCAAGGATGTACACTGTGGCTGGATGTTATGTCAAAACGGGGGGGGGCGGATTTCAGAGAATTTAATAGAGTCACTTGGCTGACAGACAACTTGGTAAACAAATGTTTGGGTGTGTCTTATCTATGCAGGTACAATATTGCAGGCATGCAGGTTTTGCAGTGAGTTTGCTACAATTGTACCTGTGTAGTGTGTACCGTTCGCATTGAGATTACACACGTTGGCATTGCAGCTAACCAATGTTGCCAAAGCGTGCTATTGTCCTACTTCTCTTCTGTCCCTGGGCGTCGTCTGCCTTGGTGGCCAATACGACGTCAGTGGCCCATCGTCGATCTGATGTGGTGCGCGCTCTCATTCACGTCAGGTACACGTCTAAGCATGGCTTGTACATGCTTCGGTGACAATACTCGTAAAACGATTAAGAGAAACATCCGGCGGGACAGTTGCAGTGGCAAAGCGTGACATATTCTACGATATTTGTGAGTGAAAGAAACGTAGGTATCTGCCATACTCTAGTCTGTAAGAATCGAACAATAACTACAATAACTAGGTGCTCTTGCCTGTCGGCAAGTTGTCCCTTCTCCCATTCATACCAGCAGTGCTACAGTCTACCAATGTCCGTTCACACTATTCGAAACATACTGTAGAAAAGACCCCAAATGTCGCAAAAACTACGACTTTGTAACTGTTTGTACACAAATTTTTTTGTGGTTTAAAAATTCGTAGCCCTCCATGTAGGCCTCGTCGAGAGCTTCAATTGAAGCCTTCACACGCCGGTTTCGGTCCAGTTTTGAACCCACTACATGCAAAATACTGCGGAAATTTTACGAAAATTTGGGTTTTTTAAATTTTTGTACCAAAAAGTTTAATAGTTTTGAAAAGTTCTTCATAGCCCTCCATGTACGCCTTGTCAAGAGCTTCAATCGAAGTCGTCGCACGCCGGTTTCGATCTAGTTTTGAAACTCTAGTCTAGTCACCAAAAAACAAATATGGCAGAATTTGAAATTAAAGAAAAAAATGTTGAGCTTTGGCGTAAGAACTCACGAAATCAGCGAGCGACGCTTTGTGACGCGTGATGGCTCAAATCGAAGATAATGGGTAGACAAAGCTTGCTTCTTGAAAATTTCAACCCTTTATAACTCGAGAATGGCTGAAGCCTGAAGACTGAATCGCGCACGCTCCATAGTCCACAGCTGTCCCTATAACATACTAGAAGCCCCCTAGAATCGATAATGATATTTTTCGAGACAACTCTGCAGAGCTGTTTTCGTAATGGTAGAAAACCCGTTTTTGCGATTTTTCTCAAAAAAAAACTATAATAGAAAGCCCCAATGCCCAATAAAGCCCCAATAAGCCCACTCCACCCAATTTCACGTCAAGACCAATCGAATGGTACAAATCGTCCAGATTGGAGCAAGATTTGACCCCGAATTCTTGTGACCAAATTTATCCACCCTAGAACGATCACTATATCCCTTCTCCTTTTAGGAGGAGAAAGGACAAAAAACACTAACAGGAAGTGCCCTGCTCACTAAATGGCACCCCTCTCGTTCTCTCTGCACCAGTTTTAAAGGAACCAGAAACTTCACCTATTGTCTAAGCAATGTTGCTTTTTTTGCAAATAGGAGAATCCTCAAATCAGTACCCTAAAGTTCATGTCAAATCATCGTGGACTGGAGGGTTTTTGGCAAACTTTCTGTGGTGCTGGAGAATTAATAGAACATCATATATAAACGTGTTGCCCAGCTTGAGCTCCGATCTGTACTGGCCTTTATTTGCAAATCAGAAACGACTCATCCCACACTTGCAAACCACACCAAAAAATCACCATTTTACTGATGGGATCTAGCTTCACGAAAACATTAGGATCAGTGGACCTTACTTGGCTCATGTCACACTCCAAAAATCAGGCAAATCGAATTGGGCGTTTAAAAGATATGGCCGAATCAAGATTTCAAAAAAGGCCAAAAAACGCCGAAATCGGGATTTTGCGGAATTCTGAGGGCACCAATTTTATATCTTTAGGCCTGTAGGTCCCATCATAATAAAATGTATAGCGAAAAGATTGCTCAAAACAAGATCTTTGCCGTGGTATATTAATTTTATTTTTAGGCTTTACCGTAGAGCTATCGTGGTGCGTTTTGTGCGCGCCATTTCCATTTGGCGTAGATTCAATGCCATGTTGGTGTGCTTTGCAGAAGGGTGCCAACATTTTGCGCACATGTACCTATAAGCTCTGCGCACAAAATAGTTTTCTAGTTTTGTGGATTGGAGCTACCAATATACTGACACAGACGTAAATATGTTCGTGCTGCCTTTGCAAATCTCGAGGTTTTTGCAGGGTCAAATTTGACGCGCCATAAAACACCAATGGATAAGAGGCTTTGACGCTAAACTTTGTGCGTTTGTAGCACGATGCAGTGCCGACCCATGTCCCAAAAATCAGCCGCTTTTACCTACACGTCACAATTATATTGCACCAGGAACAGCAACACTGCGGAATGTAGTAAATGTTCCTGCACTCTTCCACAGAGTGTTGCTGCTCAGTGTGGTAAATCCGTGTTGCTGCTTCTGGTAAAATATCTCTGTGACGTGTGCGTAAAATCGGTTGAATTTTGGGGCGTGGGTCGGCGCTGCATCGCGCTCGCTACAAACGCACACAGTTTGGCGTCAAATCCAATTTATAACGGGGCTAAATGAAAGGTTTTCGGTAAATACAGAGACACGTGTGTTGTCCACCCTCGCAGCGCAGTGGCCGAGTGCGGCGACACAGTGGGTGCAGAAAACTTGGGATGGCTGCGACAAAATGGCAATGCTGCACGCGGGCGCGCTCATCGCCGTCGGCACCTTGGGCATGATCGCTGGCGCCCTCACGATGCCCGCGGGGGGAGCTGGCACATTCGTCTTTGCCGCAGGTGCCGTACATATATATATTAAGGAAAATTTTGCAGGTGGCTGCAAAAAAAGGAGAATATGTGACGCTCCTTTAGGCCCAGTTTGAAAAAACGCGGTATTAAAAGTAGCCACTTCATCAGATGATCAACTTCAGTTTGGACAAACCGTGTATAATCGAACCAAGCGCAGCAACACGTCACATATTCGGCGTTTGTTGTGCTCGCTTGGATCACTGGAAACTGGAAAGGCAGTCAGGCTGCATGAGGCCGAGGCCTTTCATTCCTTGGACTCGAGACGAGAGCGGGCCTTATCCTTGACTGGACGTCTAGATGGCAGGTCCGTCCGTCCATAGGCACAGGCTAACAGAAGCGGAACAAATATGAACGAGAATCGAAGATTGAATGTAGGGTATACAATGTACTTGGTACTCAAGATCGTGAATTGATGGTGCATATCACTTACTGTAAGGGCAAGCCACATATTAAAAATGTAAGATGGGCAGGGTAGCGAAATTATTTATGCAGAATCTTTGGCTGTGTGCCCTGTCCATCCATACGATGCCTAATGAATCGTCAGAGAATGCGCATCGTCAGAGAGATGAAAGAGTTTGTGAGGGTGGATTGATAGTGCTAGTGTTGTGGCTGTGTGCGATGGCTCGCACAACAAACGCCGAATATGTGACGTGTTGCTGCGCTTGGTTCGATTATACACGGTTTGTCCAAACTGAAGTTGATCATCTGATGAAGTGGCTACTTTTAATACCGCGTTTTTTCAAACTGGGCCTAAAGGAGCGTCACATATTCTCCTTTTTTTGCAGCCACCTGCAAAATTTTCCTTAATACAGTGTTTTTTCGTAAAAGAAAGATTAATCAAAAACTCACGCACGCACACACATACAAACCCACAGCAGCAGACCAGAACGGACGCATGCTCAGTGTTGCACCATAAAGCTTATGAAAAGCGTGTACCACTGTACACATTGTGCGTGCGTGCGTGCGTGCGTGCGTGCGTGCGTGCGTGCGTGCGTGCGTGCGTGCGTGCGTGCGTGCGTGCGTGCGTACGTGCGTGCGTGCGTGCGCGCGCGTGCGTCCATGCGGGTGTGCAGATGTGTCATTTTCATGTATCAGGGCAAGCATTCGTCCATAAATATTTTTCCTAGCTCAAAAAATTACCAAAATTCTGGAAAAAAAACCTAGAAAAGAGACAAAAAATGTGGAATGGACTGGAGACACTGCAGTAAAGCAACGCTGATGGGTTTTCCAAGGGGACACGTGCAAAGGCACAGGCAGGCGTTCTGGGATTCGAACCAGCGACCTCTTGATTAAGGGAACATGGTAAAAAGAAGAATGTGCCCAGTAAACCATAGCTGGCATGTAACAAGAGTCCCTCCGGCGATTTCATTTTTTGATGTGGAGCATAGATACCTGCGAGGTTTCCGTCCAATTGATGCAGGCGCGAGTGGGCGACGAACCAAGAAGCTTGTCATGTAAAGTGGGTCCTGCCATCTCCAAAAACTTCTCGGTAATGCACAAGCGTATGGAAGCGTGTTATAACTTAATCGATTCCCCCTTTGAATGCGCTTCTTTTGAGCTATCACGCGCCAGAATTCGTTCAGGAAATGAAAAATAATGCACGATCATAATTCCAAATTTTGCCCAAAATGGGGGTGCGCCAAGAGGGTCGAGCTGCGAAACATGGAAATCGGAGCGCTCCCATTCTCGAAAGTGACCAATTACAGGTCCAGACGAGTAACTTTCATCATTACAGCACAGCTCTGCGACGAACGGTTGAAGCGTCTATAGCTAACAAACTTTTGGAACAAAACACCTAAAAAATGGCCTTTCGAAGAGGGCTGACAGAGACACGGGCATCGGAGCGCTCCCATTTGTCGAAAGTAACCTATTCCAATTCCGGTCGAATAACTTGTGTGATTACATCTCAGCGTTATCACGAAGGGTTGAAGATGCTATAGGTAAAAAACTATTTTGTTCGGATTTGCCGAAATTTTGGTTGCAAATTTCTCATTATGTGGTGAGAATTTCAAATGTCATGAAGCGCCAGACATTCTTTGTAAAGCTGTTCACGAATATCAAAAAACATTTGGGGGTTTCTCGGCTTTTTTTCGACTTTTACTCTTGTCGGGTTTTGGCAAAATAAAACGACTATGTTTCGAAAAATGACCAAATCGGCCATAACTATAGATCCGAAGCACCTAGATAAATTTACCTTGGGGCACAAAATTGCCATCATATACTACGTGCTCACGCCAAGTTTCGTCCCAATCAACAGAGGTTCCAGAGCGGGCCTAAAAGTGTGTGCAGAACATGAAAAAAAAAACACCACTTTTTTGGAACATTTTTGTACAATTTGTCTCAACGCGTCGAGTACCAAAACGCGGGACGGCTCATCGATCCGGTTAGAAGGCGGTTCTTTGTTCTATCATTCGCCACAATCCGTTCAGGCAATCAAGAGTTATAAGCGACTGAAAATTCAACAAACCGCATTGAGGAAGTGCTCACATATTAGGGTTGTACGCTGCCGCGTACACCCTGATATATACCTACGTTTGTATACCGTTATCACCCAATTAGCCTTTTTATTGGAGTAACTATCACATGTAGCTATGCAAGCGAAAGCCCATGACTTTGATGGACCATTACTCTACTCCGGACATTGAGCGTCAAACATCAATTTTGGGTAGCCTCGAAGGCCAATAATTTATGTGCCTACCCCCCAACCCCCCGGACCCCGAAACCGTTGCTTGCTTCATGCCCAAAAGGTGGGGGGAGGCGGAGGGGGTATTCAGAGTGTGTACGGTGCGCTGTAACTCGGAACGAACGCTCTCCACATTCCCACGTCTCGAGCCGGCGCGCACCGCCGCAGGCGTCGTGACGTACGTGAGGGGCGTCGTGAGCGTGTACGAGTCGTGCGTTCCGAGAAGCGAAGAGGCGCCGGAGGAAAGCGTCGTCAGTCCGGAGCGTCCGGACGAGGAGGCGGCGCTGCGGACGCTCGACGACCAGCTGCTCGTCGGCATCGACCGCGCGCGCGCCGCCATGGACGCCCGCCGCCGCGACTCTCTTCGGCAACTGCGAGCGCTGACGCGAGCCAGGAAGCAACTCTTTGAGGCACGACACACTGTACTATACTTCCTGCAATCTTAGGTATATATTATGTCTATGTACGTACCGTAAATCCTCCAAAGAACGCCTCCTCCAATGAACGCCCACCCCCCCCCCCTTCCAATGAACGACAAGGATAGAGGGTGGGTTGAAACAATGAACGCCCAGGGCGTTCATTGGGGGATCTGTTGGAGGATTTACGATACATGGGCATATTGCTCTATGTTGAGCTGAGCCAAATAATCTCCATTGAATATCGGGTGCACTATCAGCAAGTAGAATAATGGTGTTGCACAAACACTACAACCGCACCCCATGATATGACACATTTTGAGCAGCCCTCGCAGAGCGCTACTTTAGAAAGGTTTCGCCGAGCTGAGGCACTTTCTGCTCTCACTGGGCACGGAGGATGAAGCTGCGAGGCGCGCTGCCTCACGATGTTTCACGGGCGAGCTGGGAAACTTTCTGGAGGAACGGCTTCAAGAGGATTCAGAGCTCCGCTCCGAGATCCGATCTCTTCAAGACGAGATCGTAATTCGGTCACGCGGATTTGTATGTACAAGGCAGCAGAGCGCGGTTGTTGATCGATTGGGGGCGACTCTAGGAGGTCGGTCGGTCAATCGGTCGCATACTGTAGCAGATCCTATTATCTCGGCGACGTCTTCCTGTGTGAGGCACAGGCCAAAGTCACCCAGAAGAACCCCAGCCGGAATCTAGGGCAGAAGAGCACGAGACAATCCACTGACTGAAGGGGGATGTCCTCACTTGCGTCTCCCTCAAGACTAGGTATACGAATTACATGTAGCGTCGAGCACACCACGCACGCAAGAGGTCCATTCTCTACCACGATGTAGGCCATCAATCGCACTTGCAGAATGTATAAACAGCAAGGTTGCACAATGTTTAGAAGGAGGCTCTAGGTCGCGATCCGGCGAGACCGAGCGCTGCGGACGCGACCATCGCCCAGCTGCAGTCGCTCTTAGACGACGCAATCGTGGAAGAGGTTGAGAGAGTCACGATTCTCGCGGACGCTGAGACGGCAAAGATGTGCGCCTTTCTACAGACCATAAACCGCCTACATTAATTGGTCCCATACCAGGAAATCTGTAGGTAGGCCCCTCCCCACCCCCAACAGGCTCCACTCCCAGAGACTCTTTGTGCGAAGCCACCTCGAACAAAAAACGTAGGCCTCTTACAGGTTTTCTTACATTTGACCGCCCAGCTCATTAGGTCATCAGAAGTCATCATTGAGTGTGAGTGAGCAAATATGGCACCTATGCGCACGCGTGCGTCCGTGCGTGCGTCCGCGCGTGGTCAAAACGCGTTGTCTTCAGCCGAGCAAACTTCGTCGGCAAAGTTGAGTCGATCCGAAGCAGCACTGTTCGTTTCAACTCGGAAGTGATTGCAGCTGCGAAGGGCCTTTCTGCTCCTCCAAAAGACTCTGAGTTGAACGAGCCCGTGCGTACGCTCTCGTCACTTCAAGGCACTTTCAGGCGGAACTTCAAGCAGATGCTCGCGCGGAAGCTGAACGTGATCGAGGTGAAGGTCGACAGGGTCTCCGAGCAGCTGTCGTCGAGCGTCGAGAACCTCTCGCGGCAGCTGGACCGCATGGAGGTGGATGGACATCGCTACTACTCGGCCCTGAGCAGGGGCATACGTTCTCTCAAGGAGGAAATCAACTCGCAGTTGGGCCACATCGACACGCACCTCCTGACGATCCGGCGACGCCTAGTCATCGGCAGACTCTACCCATGGCACATGGCCGACTCGCGTCACCTCACCTATTGGGAGCTGGCCCAACAGAAGGCGGCATGGGTGGGCGTACTGAGGCGGCAGCGCCAAGCTGACCCGGGGCATGACAGAGAGTGGCTGGCCGTCTTCAACGAAACTCCCAAGGTCGCGTGCAGTGCGGAATGGCAGCAGAGCGTAGTCTACGACTCGCAGAAGGAGCTCTGCGAAGCGTTCCACGACGCGGTCGTGGAGCAGAAACTTTTTCACGACGACTGCAATAGCGTTCGCGAGCTGCGAGACGACCTCTACGACGTGACGCACGAGATCAAGGACGGTCCCGAGACCAGCATGCACCGCTCGATATTCTACGAGTACCGTCAGAGGCTGTTGCTGCTGCTCGCACTGAGAGTGATGCGCGCCCAGAACTGCTACATGCTCCTGCGCAACGTGAGCGTGTCCAGGGCCAAGGAATTCGTCACTGAAAAGATGCTGGAGTTTTACCCAGATGACATCCTCCTTCGATCCTTCACCTTTGCCCAGTTCAAGTTTGGCCGCTGGTGGCTCCGAAACAGTCGCGACTGGCAGAAGAGGGTCGTCAGGTCAGTTCAGTAGTACACAAGCGACTGTGCCTAAAAATATACTTTGTGACACCACCGAAGAGCGCAAAGCTGTCAACGATCACCATAATCGCCGTTCTTTACCCTGCAAGGGAATTGCAGGTTGGGCGCCAACCCCTATGGCAACTTCTCCTGACAACTTCACCTCTGCGTCGCCCAGGCAATGAGAGCGTCCACCTCTGGTCCCTGGAGATTAGTAACTCAGTGGCCGACGGGGGGGGGGGGAAGGGGGTCTATGCAAAGATGATGCAAAGGTCCTTGATGCACTACGCAACACTTTGGACGGGTCTGTTAACGTCTTAACGTTAACGTCACCATAATGGAAGGCATTAACTCCATAGTCGACCTATGCCACCGGAACGCAAAAACGGACTACGTATCACTTAAATATGCTAAAGTCGCCTATCTAAACGAATTTCAAAGCAATTCCCAGTGCTGGCACAAAAATGAAGTCAAAGAACTCTGCAAAGACATACTTCAAAATTCATACATGAAATTTGCCGGTGTTATATTTCATACAGTAAAAGGATGTCCACAAGGAGGGGTCGTGAGCAGTGCACTAGCTGACTTATGCTTAAGTTGGTTTGAATACAAATGGCTAAAAGACAATAAAGTTACAAACAGCCAATACATATTCAGATATGTCGACGACATTTTAGCAATCAACTTTAGCAATTTCCATGATGCAGCCAAATCTATGTACCCCTCAGAGCTAGTACTCAACAAGACAACACTCACAGAATCTAAAACCTATTTTCTTGATCTTACTGTAGAAATTAAAAATAAATATGCTGAAGTACAACTATACAATAAAACGGATGCATACAAATTTAAGATTAATCGCTACATAATGACTAGCAGTAACGTTCCAAAGAACATGGCCTATGGAATTCTCAGAGGACAAACGCTGCGTATACTGCGCCTGACTTCATCTGAAACCGACATGTGGAACAGACTTAAAAGCTTACACGATGAGTACATCCACTGCAACAAATGCGACCAAAATATGACTGTAAAACACATAGCTAAAGTAATGTACAACCATGAAAACCTATTAAAACGCATATGTGCCCAATACAACAGAAAAAAAGTAATTAAAAAATTTTTATCGCTTTGATTCACTGCATTGAGATAGCAACGCATCGTAACGCTCAAACTATTCTACCGTAAATACAAATCCGCACTGGTGCACAGCACAGTACAGCACAGCGTACAAATCGGACATACCGAACTTGAAGAATCTATCTGGTACATCCCTTAAAATAATCAAAAAATAAGCGAAAATAGTCGGCAAATACTCCATTCCTTAAGAGTCTTGATCAAATGGAAGCTACAAACTCCGCCAACGATGAGAGAATGGCCCTAACCGAGCAGGTACAGTTTAGTACCCTCTTAGATTCGTACAAACGGGTTCATACCCCCACCTTCTCACAGTAATGTGGTTCAAACCCGCTAAATCTGCACATAAATAGAATAATTAAAGGCTGGTTGCTTCTGAAGAGCCCCGCCAGTCTGAGCGTTAAGCATAGGGGCGAAACGCTCAATTACTACACTAAAATAAATCAAATAAAAAACGCTAATGTTAGGTAAGTACACATATTTGTCCATTAAATCTCTACCGTATGCGCTTCAATTGCACTAGGCGGTTCTCTACGGGGCTGGTCGTGGCCTAGAGCCCGCGCCCCCTGAGAATCGTCGGTAGTACATTATTACAATTATAAATTACGGTAAAATTAAATTTGTCCGTCCTGGACGGACTGTCGCCTAGGCGACGTTACTGTTCCCTCAGGGAGCGTTACCAACCGCTTCGGCGGTGCTAGCCTCGTGCTAGCGTTACAATACCGCTTTAGCGGTAACACCCTCAATTAACAACGACTGGTTCTGGCTACAGCTATGAAAGGCAACGTACACCGCAATACAGCAACCACACTATTTGGCAACCACACTACATAATATGCACATACTTTCCCGTTCAGATCTCAGAAATCACAAAGCGAATCGACGAGAAC
>JASAMY010002122.1:0-34322 GCA_030248085.1 Paralinhomoeus sp. GSCO2_6 | reverse complement strand
GGACGTTACGATGACTGCGTTGAATTGGTGTTTGTACTTCTAGTTAACATAGCGCGTACTTTCACTGTCGCGAAGCGACGACGACGACGAGCGAGCTGTATGATTGTATCACAATGTGAATATCTAGAACATTTGGGAATTTTTAAAAAAAATAGACTTTGTTATCGGCTCCACCGCAACAGCGCTCAAAAAGTGTCAAAATAAAAAAAAAGCACCTAGTGCTTGGAAGAGCTAGTAGTACAATGAGCGCTGACAGTGTCAAGAAGACTGAGACGCCGACGCCGAGTGAAGCGGACGCGACGGCGACGGAGATCGGCGTCGGCTGGCATGGCGTGCCGGATGCGCAGGCCGTGCCTCTCGTCCAGCTCGTCAGCAACGCTCGCCGCCTGGCCGTCCGCCTCAGCTGCCGGCCCGCCGCCGGCCGTCGAGCGTCGCGCTCCACGCATCCGCCTTGTCGTCCACTGCAGGCGAAAGAATCGGCCGGAAGTCGACTGCCCGCCGTTCGGCGTCCGGTCGTCGTCGCGCGGCAGCCTCACGCGAACGCGCACAACACCGCCACCGCCCGACAAACGCAGTTCCGCCGACCAACGGGGGCAGCGCCAACTGGAGCATCGAGCGGCTCGAAGGAGTGGGTGGTCGACCGAAAGAGATGGCACGTTCGCCAAAATCCGAAAGCCGACTACGTGAGCAGCAGCCGTAAGCAAGTACTGGGCGACGGATGGGCCAGAAGCAGCCCCATGGATCAAGAAACCGACACAGCCGCGATTAGAGAGTCTTCGGCCACGGACTTGTCATCCGAATCAGAGGCACTTTTTGCGTTTTCATCGGCATCGCTTTCAACTATCAAACCGATATTTAGGCATCGGTAGTCGACCCTGCCACTCAAATACCGCAGCAGTCGGCGCGAACCGATGCGACTCAGACTCTGTCTCAGATCGGAGGCGCCACCGAAGGCGGAGTCGAAGCGTCATCCACCACTCCGTCGGCTGCCTCGGTGGAGAATAAGAACGGCGACGCGGCGAGCAGTGTCCGGACTGGTGGCGGGTACGCTGGGGCCATCTTCTGGCTCTACGCGCACGCTGGGCGCGCGGCCGCGCAGTTGGCGAAGAGGACGGGCTGTTGGGCGGTGCGACTTCTCCTGCTGGTCATCCTGCTCGTGCTGATCGGCGACGGCGGCCGGGCGCTGCTGCTGCTCGCCGTCGACGCGGCTCGACTCAGCGTCGTGGGCGTGTTCCGCGCGACGCTGCTC
Source organism: Paralinhomoeus sp. GSCO2_6 (assembly GCA_030248085.1). Lineage (NCBI taxonomy): Eukaryota > Metazoa > Nematoda > Chromadorea > Monhysterida > Linhomoeidae > Paralinhomoeus > Paralinhomoeus sp. GSCO2_6. The sequence goes on along the minus strand of JASAMY010002122.1, from coordinate 33,073 downwards.
TGGGCGACGGCGCTGCGCTGCGACGCGCTCGACCTCCTCTGCGAGCTGGCCGGACGGGCCTGCGGCTCCGTCTGCCGCCAAGGCCGCCTCGCCTTCCTATTTTTTTTTTTTTTTTTTTTTTTTTTTTTTTGTTTTTTTTTTATTTTTTTTTTTTTTTTTCCTTTGTTTTTTTTATTTGTTTTGTGGTTTATTGTTTTTTTTTTTTTTTTTTTTTTTTTTTTTTTTTTTTTTTTTTTTTTTTTTTATTTTTTGTTTTTCTTTTATTTTTTTTTTGTTTTTTTGTTTTTCTTTTTGAATTTATTATTTTTTTGTTTGAGGGGATGAATGAATAATGTGTGGAGAAGTTATTGTTTGTGTTTATTGTGGAGTGGTGGTGTGGTTTTGTTGAGGATTGAGGATTTGTGTGTTGGGTTTTGATGGTTTATTTTGGGATAGATTTGGGTGAATTTTGTGGGAGTTAGTGTTGGGGGGGTTTTGATTATGATGTTTTTTGATTTATGTTTTGAGGGAGATATAATATTTAGTGGTTGGGTTTGGTTTTAATTTTTTTTTTATTTTTTTTGTGGAGAGGGGTGGTTAGTGTTTGATGGATTTGTTTTGGGTGGTTAGAGTTTGGTTTTTTTTTTTGTTTGGTTTTGGGGATGTGGGATGTTGTTTTTGTGGAGGTGTGGTTGTGGGTTTTGTTTTTTGTGGATTTTTGAGGTGTGTGGGGGGTGTTTTTTGTGGGGGTGGGGGTTGAGGTGGTGGGGTGGTGTGTTTGTGTTTTTTTTGTTATTGTTGGGTTTGGTTTGTGTGTGTTTTTTTTGTTTTTGTGGTGTGTTGGGTTGTGTTGGTTTTTTTTTTTTTTTTTTTTTTTTTTGTTTGTTGTTTATTTTTGGGGTTTGTTTGTTGGGGTGTGGTGTGTTTTGTGTTTTTTTTTTTTGTTTTTTTTGTTTTTTTTTTTTTGTTTTTTTTTTTTTTTTTTTTTTGGTGGTTTTTTTTTTTTTTTTTTTTTTTTTTTTGTGTGTGTGGGTGTTTGTTTGTGTTTGTTTTTGGGTGTTTTGTTTTTTTTGTTTTTTTTTTGTCGACTACGTCTACAGCTGAACGAGACACCGCTTCAGCCCTGCCAACTTTTGTGATTACTCGAAAAACTGTGGACTGCTCTGAGCTGGCTGGCATTTTTTCTCGCTACTGAAACTTTCTTGAAACTGCGTTCATATTTGAGATCGCGTTTATTGGTTACGCATATCGCATTTCAACACTGCGTGTGCCTGTGGCCCTGTACGCAGCATACATTGAAGCGCGTTACGTAACCCTCCTCTCGCGCGTGCCGTTCGCGTTCGGCCTAGTGAACTGATGATTTACTTGCTTTTATCCCCAGACCGTGTTACTCTATCCAGACCATTAATGATATGCAAATTTTCGGCCCTCTCGGCGTTTTAAAACTACTCTAACTGGAGGCGGTGTGTAGTCATACGTGTACTGTACACAGCTGTTTCATTATTTTTATTATTTACGCCAAAGAATAATGAAACGGTTGTGTGATGAACGAATTTCCTTGTTCTGAACGCTGGAATAAAAACCCACTGTTTTCCCTCCCTACCTCAAAAAGGTCTGCTCAACCCGAACTAACTACTGTCTCTGACATCAGAGTGGTGCTCCTCGAACATGAGCCTGATCCTCTGACCTCTGACGATGATCAAACTCGATCGCCCAGGAGCCAACTTTACGGAGATCGCTCTTGCCGTTTACGACCACGGCGTCCCAGCGATGTTTCAAGTAGTCTTCTGCGGAGGAAAACTTGTCCGCGTAGTCGCGCAGGGCCGGCCAGTTCTGCAGAATAAACTGGCACAGCTCGCGACGGACTATCGCATGATATTGCTCGCTCCACCGTTTCAGTGGTTTCCGCGGCTCCGCATTCCTCCGGGTCGGATCGCACGGAAGTACTGGTCGTCACCAGCAGCTGACGAAATCCGTCACTGACGACTCGCCGCAAACAACGAAGTTCCCCAGACACAGCGTCCAATTTGGCAGCCAGCAAGCGACAGGAGTCATGGCCAAGAAAACCTCCATCACCACCGTCAGCTCTGCTGCTCTCGAGCCGATAGTCCCCGAAACACGGGTCTGTTGTACTCCGGCCCGAGACGTCAACAGGCGGCTCGACGGCGGTTTGACCTGTCGCTGACGACGAATTCCTTAGCTGAGACAAACGCGGCTTCTTGACGACGTTCTTGGGTCCTCCGAGAGGACGAGTGCCGATGCTGTCGTCCTTTATGTGACGAAGAACTGACGCAGCGCTGACGCGTTGGCCTGACAGGCTCTAAAAACCACATGCACAACAAGGAGCACGAAAAGCACAGAATAATCGTGCAGTAAAACCGAGATTTCGGCAGCCAATTGTCGATGCGAAAAAACAGATCTCCCGGACTTGTAGTCAGAGATCAGGCGCTGAACATCAGGCCTTGTCCAAACACTTGCCTGATACCTTCCTTGCGAACGATTAGACATACTTTCGCATTTCGCAACAAAACAAAACAGAACAATTTCGCCAAACAATTTCAAATCACCTTTAAAAATCATCCTACCGTACTGAGCGCTTCATTATTTTTTGCTGCATCATTATTTTTTCCACTGTTAAACCGTTTCGTGTGGCACGTTCATGAGATCTATAACTATTTCTAGCGCATTATCTTCATTATTCTGCGAATTTCACTAGGTTCACTAATCGCTTCATTATTTTTTCACCGCTGCTTCGTTATTTACGCCAAAGAATAACGAAGCAGAATAACGAAGCATTACACACTCGGGTAAACGCGCTGGAGGCGGGATTAGTGGAGGGTGGATCAGTGGAGGGTGAATTTCATTGCAGCAGCATCAATTAGGAATAGTCTGGCATCGGCATCAACCGAAAGGGGAAAGAAGGTTGTAATGGCGGCCTGAAGAAGCCTGAGCAAGTAAAAAAATACTAAGCGAGGCTTAAGCAAAAGCCTAAGCCTATGGCTGAGCCTCAGCTTAAGCCTAGGCAAGAACTCGAAGAAGAAATAAAAGCCTTCTTTCACTTTTTTCCCTTCTTCCCCCTTTCATAATAAGCCTTGGGCTGTAAAAAAGTCTGTAAAGGTCCGCCGACTGTTGGTGCCCCACGAAGAAGTGAATATGAGGCGAGCGAGGCGCATATGAAAGAGCCTCCATATATTCCCTTGTTCTGCACCAAATAACGAAGTTTGATTTGAACACGGCGACGTTGGTTTCACTAATAAACTTTTCTACATAACGTCAGTTCGAAGGCGTGCTTGCACGCTGCTGTGAGGAGGGGGAGCAGCAAGAGGCGGAGGAAGGTCGGTGGCGGTCAGCCCAGCAGCAGATGCTGCCTTCGACGAGCGGCGTGGGCGGGGAGGCGTACGCGCTGGATGGCCGGCTGATGGCCTCGCCGCAGCCGCTCGCGGCGGAGGCGATGGGCCTGCCCGTCTCGCTCGGCCTCCTCGGCAACGCCGCCATCGACCCGCTCGCTCCTCTGCCCGCCACCGCCTCGCTCCTCTTTGACGACGTCGAGGAGCTCCTCTGGGCCGCCACTCGTGGGGTGCGCATGCCTGTCTGCGTGCGTGCGAGCGCGCTTGCCTGCTTGCGTGCGTGCGTGCGTGTCCGACGAGAAGAGATGGCTACTTTCAGGGCCACGTGACGTCATTTTATGGCGCCTCCTTGGAGAAGTACACCTCGTTCCAAGCGCTGCCCTCCGTGAGCGAGGCGGCCGACGTGCGCGCCATGGCGACCAACTCGGCCGGCCTCTTCTCCGTGGGACAAGCGGAGCTGAGGGCGCACCGTCGGACCGGCCTGCCGCTCTTCACCTACAAGTGATCCCAATCTCAGAGATCAATTTAGCGTCATTGAAACCGTCGAGGTCGACTCGTTGTCAGATCTCAGTCAATGCAGAACCTCCGCTGCATCGTCAAGTCTGTGGTGTCAGAGAGTCAACTCTGGCTCGGCGGACAGCAGCAGCGGCTCATTCAGATGGACGTTGAGAAGCTGAAAGAAATTAGAGTGGTCGGTTGTTGGGGGGGGGGGGCGGTGGTGAGTTGCTGGACTCTCCGCTTCCGCTACGCTTTAGACAACGTTGAGTCAACGCGACTGCGTGATTCTCAAGTGCACCTCGCGCTTTCTCCTCTGCGGCGACAGCAGTGGACAAGTGAGTTGTTCGAGTCTCTCTGTCGTCGGGCTGCGAGTGTGGCGTGGCTTGGGCGCGATCGGTGGTGGCGTCCCGCCGTGCAGGTGACTCTGCGGAACGCGGACTCGCTCGACACGCTCCACTGCTGGCAGGCGCACCACGGCGCGCTCGCCGACTTCGACATTTACGGCAATAAGATGGTCACATGCGGATCCTCGCTCAAGTGCGTCTGTGCGCCGTCCCATTGCACTCCCCTCCCCCTTCCCGGCTAGCCGACTCCATTGCAGACTCAACGAGATGACCGGTGACAAGTTCCTCATGGTTTACGACTTGCGCAACCTCAAGAGTCTTATGCCGATTATCGTGCCCTTCCGGCCGGCCTTCGTCCGCTTCCTGCCCTCCTACGCCGACTTCCGCCTGCTCGTCGCCTCCCAGGTGCGCGAGCGGCCGCGACCGAGCGGCGCGAGGCTGAGCTGGGAGCGAGGTCGCGAGTGGGCGAGCCCTTTTGAGGCGGGCGACCTGCAAGTGCTGGAGGTGGGCGGCCAGCCGCAGCCCTACTACCAGGTGGACGTGCAGGGCTCGAGCCTCGTCGCCGCCGACGTCTCGCCCTCCAAGCAGTGCGCCGCGTTCGGCGACAGCCAGGGGCTGCTCCACCTCTTCTCCGACCGCATGGAGCCCGCGTTCCACCTCGACGCGAGGCCCACCGAGTTCCCCGACGAGGTCGCCTCCGTCGCCGCGCACGCACGTACGGACGTACTCGCATGCAGCGTGACCGTCTGCCGCGCCGTCCTAGATGGCGCAGTTGCCCTACATCCCCTACGACGACGCGACCACTGCGGCCGGTCTCATTCCCCTGCAAGTGACCACCGACTCCTATTGGCTGTCCGACTGGCCGGCCGAGCTGTCGCAGCGCGAGTGCAGGTCTGTCTACCCACAATGGGAATGGTGTACCGTGCCGTACGAGGGAGGGGAGAGGGGGCGCTTTTGACTCGAAACGGACGACACGACATGGGATGCGCGCGCAACGCTTGCCCGGTGTACGTGTGGATCTCGGAGATCAGATCAGGATGTCTCGAGGTGCTCGCCGCTGGCTTCGGTGACTTTGCGCAGCATGGGCGCCTTGTGGACGACGAGCACTCGGTCGCGACCGGTGGGGTCGCTGACGCGTCGGGTTGCGGTCGCGACCAGCGTGCCCTCCTCCTCCTGCTGCTCGCCCTCTAGTCGGCGCTTCTTGGCGTACGCCATACTGGGAGCCCCTCTCCACCACCTCTCATCTGTTGTGCTAGCCACCGGCAATTGATTAGCCTACAGAGAGTAGTGAGTGGGCGTGGCGTGGGAGGGATGGAGGTGGGCGCCCCTGCTGAGGTCGCGCAGGTGCTGGCAGCCGGCGCCGGTGTCGCTGCCCCTCGACGCGGGCCTGACGGTCGTGTAGAGGGTCATCTTCCTCGCGTCGCTGGCCTGGAACTCGCCGCCGTACACGTAGCTGACGACGACGGGCATCTTGGCGTTGAACCAGCCCACTAGGAGGGGCCAGCGCTGGAAGAGCACGAGCACGAGACGCTTTCGGAAGTGCGTCGACGACGTGCAGAAGAGGAAGAAGTTGAGGACCTGCGCGCGCGCGCGCGCGTCGACACCGACATACGGACAGGCGACGCGTTCGCGCACTCGCCTTGCCCGTGACCACCAGGCTGTTGGTGACGTCGTTGACGATGTAGCTGGCCGTGCAGGTTTTGTAGCGGTTGCTCGTGAGTAGGTGGAAGGCCTCTCGGAAGGCGGACGGGCTTTGCGTGATGGCGAAGGCGGACACGATGACGATGACCATGAACGTCACCTTGCGGCCGCTCGCGCGCGCCCGCTCCTCGTTCGTCGGCGCCTGCGTCTGCGACGGCCTGCAACTAGGGACCGCTTCTGCTCTATGTAGCTGCAGCTTGCAGTAGTTGGCGGTCTGTTGCTCCATTGACAGAGGGGCAGATTAAACGGAGAGGGATCGGAAGGGGACGACGGCGCGATGCGGGGCGGGGCGGGGGCGGTGGCGCACCTGTGGGAGTCTTGGCGGCTTCGGAGTCGCTGGTGCTGTTGGCTAGGCTTGCTGCGACTGCGACTGCGCCGGTCGCGGTCTTGGGAAGCGCGGTGGGCGAGCGCGCTCATGAAGCGCCGCTGCTTGCGCAGGTGGACGACGAGGAGCGCGTTGGTGACGAGCAGCACGATCATGGGGATGAGGACGACGGCGAAGATGTTGACCGTCGTGGAGACAGAGATGAACTGGGTCGTCTTGATGCGCAGCCGGGGCACGCGCGTGCCGTTGGCCCTTGGCACTAGGTGGACGTCGTAGGCGTAGTAGTGGTAGGAGGTGAGCACGAACGACAGCACCGCGATGCCGCCCAGCGTGCTCAGCAGCCGTCGACGACGGCCCCAGCTGCGCGTCCGCAGAGGATAGCGGATCGCGAGCAGGCGCTCGATCGTCACCGCCAGCACCGTCCTGGAAGGCCATCAGTCGGGCGGGAGATGAGTCGCGCAGGGCGGAGGGAAGGGAGAGAGCCAGAGCGGACCGTACCAGATGGAGACGACGCTGAACCAGTTCTGCCAGGCGATGTAGTAGCCGATGTAGTAGACGTAGTCGCTGCCGACAAGCGCGTAGCCGAAGGGGCGGTAGCGCACGATGGAGTTGCAGAGCACGAGCGCCAGAAATCCAGAGTCGGCGGCCGCGACGGCCGAGAGCATGAGATTGGTGTCGTTGCGCATCTGTCGACTGAGCAGCACGGCCAGGTTGACGCCGTTGCCCAGGATGCCGACGACCGCGAGAACCGGCATCACGTAGACGTTGGTGATGTGCGCCGACACGAGCGCCTGAGGGGGACGCGTCCTTCGCCTTGAGCGCCTCTCCTCGCGGCGCGCACTTTCTGCTGCCGTCTGCAGTTCTAGTTACGCGCGAACTTTGCCCGGCCAAGGACGCGTCCCGTGCGTATGTGCGTGACGCATATGGGGAACTGCTGGTTGACGGTGCCGTTGACTCCGCTCATTTCCGCCGCCGCCGGCCGCTTGCGCCGCTGCCTGGGAGCAGGGAGGGACACGACGATGGGCTGCTGACTCGGGTCAGATCAACGCGTTCGGCAGGCAGCTCTCCAAAGTTGATTAGAGTTCATACAATTACATGGCGGACCTGTCGGCAAACGAGGCTGACGAGCGCGCTTGCCTGCCGAGGCGTCGCCCCCGCTGAAACGAAGCATAGTTTATTGGGAGGCGCGTAATTCTCTGAGAGACACATGCGACCCGTTAATACGTTTCCGCTTTGCGTCAGCGCGGTGCCGCTTTGCGATGCGATGCCAATGCCATGCCACGCCTACCGTGTGCATGCCTGCCTGAGAGAGGAGGATGGAGAGCTGGGCGCCGGGCGGGCCCGGTCTAGTCGCCGCTGCCAATTCCCGGCCTGTTAATCGTCGGCCAGCAGCAGCAAGCACCACGTTCGAGGCGACCTCGGCTCGCTGCTGGCGTTGTCGGCGCAGCGGTCGGCCTTTCTGCCTGCGTGCGCAATTGTATCGGACTCGTCGGGCGTACAGTCGCCGCGTGCGATGAGGCGGATAGGGGCTTGCTGCGGGGTGGCGGCGTCGCGGGCAGCTTTGTTGTGGCCGACGCGCGCGCGCGCCCGCGGCCGCGCCTCAATGAAATCTGCTGCCAAATCTGCTGAATAGCGAATCACTAGCGGGTGCCGTATTTACGACGGCGCCGGAATATCGTACGGTGGGGGTGGGCGGGCGGAGCGGGCGGGCGGCCAGCTCAGCGCCCCGTAATGACTGCGACCCAATTGGCGGTGTCGGCGGCGTTGCAAAGCCGTCGCTGAATTTGGGGGGTGAGGTGCGGCAGACGGATCTCGTTGGGCTGGGCCTGTTGACGACTGACGTGGTCGTCGCGCAACGAAATGGGCGAGCACGACGGCACGGCGCCCGGGGTGGGCGCCCGCGGGGCAGCCGTCCTCGTCCTGGGAGCGTTAACTTTGATTAGTCCGCCTGTCGCCGCCGCGGCCTTCGCTCGCTGGAAGCCGAGCCGTGAAAGCCCCCTCCCCCTCCCCCCTCTCCACCTCCAAATGCAATGGCGCGCGCCCTCCGCCCTACGACAACGTTGGTGCCAACACAGCACGACTACGCGTGCTGGTTAAGCGCTCCAAAATAGATTGCTGCTTCACTGTAATGAAGAGAGAGACGCAGAAGCGCCGCCGACTTGACTAGAACGCCTCCTCGCCGCGGGACCGCGCGGTTGCAGAACGGATCCGCCATTGCGCAACAGACTCAAAGACTGAGTAATGTGCTATCATGCACCGGCTGTGTCTCGTTGAACGTCTGAATCGGAGGAGAGGAAGAAATGTGACAGATCGACAGCGCCCCCCCCCCCTCATTCCATCCACCTGTCTCTGACGGGGGAGGGAGAGGGAGGGGCCGGTGACGTCGTTGCTACTGGGAGGTCAGAGGAGGCGGCGGCGGTGTCGAGGCAGCGGCAGGCCGCGAGGCAAGTTTCTTTGAAAGACAGGCGAGTCGGAAACGGCGCTTTCTGCCCAAGTGGTTTGGAAAGGGCAGGGCTTGAAAAGGCGCGTGCGTTGCGCAGGTCGAGGTCGGTCGAGGCGAGCAGAGCCGTTGACGTGTCGTCCGTGGGCCGTGGGGCTGGCTGGCAACTGGCGGAGCAGGAAGCCGTCCGGAAAGGCGGCTTCGATCTGTCACGCGGAGCCATTCCGCCCGCTGCGCTCCCGTCGTCGTCGCCGTGCGCCTTTTGCCGCGATGCAACCGACCGACATGGCGGCTCAGCCGCTAATTACGCTAATAAATCGTCACCCCCACGGACTTTCGCGCACCACACACGCGCTGCGTTATGCAGCAACACGTGGAATAACGGCGTCAACAGCAGCATAAGCGGCGCTAATTCGACAAGGGGAGGTGGCGCGTCAAAGGTTCTAACGCTGCCTTTAGCGGCTCTTAAGCGGCCCCTGCAACTGGGACGTTCGAATTAGTGCGAATTGCGCCGCACCCGCAGGGCGCTGCACACACTCAATCGCGAGCGAATCGCTCACTCGGGGGACGAGCAACACAGTAGAAACAAGGGCAGCCGCTTTTGCCCTTCATTCGTTTCATCTACTCAATTGGGTTGGCAATTTTTCAGGCGGCTGAAGCCGGTCGACGACGCGACCGCGAGCAGCATGCGAATGTCCGATTTTCTCGGCATTGCGCCCAACACGCAGCAGCTGCCGCGGAACCTTCTGCCCTACGACTTGCAGAGCGACGAGGCCGGCCCCAGCTGGGCTAATCGGGGAGGAGGAGGAGGAGGAGGAGCCGCCAAGAAATGAACGCCGCGCCTCCCGTCCCCATCCTGCACATGTGCATCTGTAATTCTGCTTTACGCCAACACGCAGCAAGCGCGTCGCTGTGCGAGCAACAATCGGCGGTCAATAAATACCTACATGGAGATGCTCGCGCAGTGCACTGCACAGTTCCACCGTCTGTCGACACGCTTGTGGAATGCACTGGGAGGAGAGGGCGAAGGCGACAAGATGCGGACGGGGCTCTTCTCATGCGTCGAAGTGGAACGCCTTGACGGCGGCCGCGAGGTAGTCGACGACGTAGAGGTCGCTGCCGTAGACGGCCATGTCCGACCAGAGGGTCTTGACCGGCTTGCCGAGCGTCTCTCGGAACTCGAGGCTGCGCGCGTCGAAGACGTCCACCTCGCTCGTGCCGCGGCGCACGGCGAGCACGCGCTGCCTCGCGTCGTCCACGGCCACGCCCACGTTGTAGCCCGCCTCGGGGCCCCTGCACGAATAGTCGTCTCCTCCTGCGGCCCCCTTTCAAAGCGGCGCACTTCCGCAGAACGACCGCACCTGGAAGCCCGAAGCGCCCCGATCGAGCTGCCGTCCGCCGTGTTCAGAATGAAGATCTGGTGCTGACAGCTGATGAAGAGTCTCGTGACATTCTGGCCCATGGCGAGGAAATTGCAGTCCTGCGTCTCCACGTCCCGTTGGAAAGCGAGTCTACCAATCTCGATGAGATCCGAGTCGTACACGTAGACGGCGTCGTGCGTGCGGGACAGAACGTAGACCTTCTGGTCGACGCTCGACGTAATTCCTGTTTGGTAAATAGCACCGATTGGAATGTTTCCGGCTGATGATTCGCTCACCCTTCGTGGCGTAGTCGAGCACGAGCTCGTGTTCCACCTCGCCCGTGCGTCCGTCAATTTTTGTCAGCCTCTTCGACTTGCCCTGCGCGACGACGACGTCGCCATCGTCGAGCACGGTGAGGTCGTAGATTCGGCAGCCGGGACACTGGAGTTCGTCGACGAGCTCGAGTTGCGGCGTCTTGAGCACGCTGACGGCGCCGCGCATGTGCGCCGGCACGTAGAGGAAGCCCTTCTTGACGGCCAGGCCCACCACCTTGCCGTAGTCGGCCATCTCGCGCTCGGCCAGCAGACGCAGACCGCGACTGGGCGCCTGCTCTGCTCGGAGCTCCCTCGTCACGTCCACGGCTGGATGGAAGACCGCCGGCGGCGTCACGATGATTCGGTGCCGGCTCGTGGAAGCCCTCATGTTTGGCGGTGCCGTTATGAACGGAGACGCCGGGGCGGGAACCGCTGGCAGCCCCGCCAGGGGTCGGTGGATCCCAGCGACGCCTTCGTCCGGCTTCTGTAGTCGTTCCTCTGGAAGGTTGTTCGTTTCCTCCGCTGGGGGTAGCGGTGGTGGTGGTCGCGATGGTGCTGGTGGTGGCGACTGTCTCTTAGTACTCGGCTCCGGCTCTGGAGACGAAGATGCAGGCTTGTTGTTTTCTCGCGCTGCATGTGAATCAAAAAAGTACAGTGCCTATCTATATGTACATGTATGTACGTGTACTAGGTACAGTAAAAAGGTACGGTACAGTACAGTAAGTATACGTTGCTCAATGCATGTACATTAATCACATCGTACATGTAACATTACGCAGCGATCTTGGCATGTCAATGGGCGTAAAAACCTTGAGGAGGTCGCGCAGCTCTCTCAGTAGTCGTGGGTTCGTCGACAGCGTTCTCCAGAGGCTGACGCGCCTCTTGCGGTGGCCTGCTCCTGTCGACGGGAGTGTTTTGAATGAGGTGCCACTTGCCAGACCTGGGCCTGGGCTCCTGGCTCAGCTCTCCAGTCTTGTTGTAGCGCATCATGGAGAGGAAGATGGCGAGACTGAGGAAGGCGGCCAGCGCCAGCGCGCACACCAGGATCAGGGCCACCACGCCGCTCTTCATCTTGTCGCCCCGGACGGCTCGTCGTGTCGCCCAACCTGCCCGACGCGACTGCCCTCTCGCTGCGTCTTCGCGCAGGCCGACCGACGCGGCCAGAAAAACGGAGACGCGACGTTTGACCTCCTCTCTATGTCGGCTCGCCGCTCATTCCCACCCTACAAGCGATTGGACGCGGCCGAGGACTTCATCTCTCTCTCTCGAAAAGGAAAGTGGGAGTGGGCGCTCGCGCTGCTGACGACGACGACGCCCCGCCCAGGCGGCGACCGCGTGCGCCAGCCGCAGACTCCCTCCGTCCTGCCGTCGTCGCGCTCGCGTCGTTCACGCGCCACGTCCTCGTCCTCACCGTGTTAGTGGGGTAATCAGGCGGTCGCGTTTTCTCGGCGCCACGACCTAACTGCTGACCGTCTCTTCTCTCCTCTCCTCACCTCTCCCCTCCCCTCCCCTCTCCGCGCGTGTTGACCCCTCCCTCCTGCGGCCGAATTAACGCCGCTCCGACGACAATGACGGCCGCCTCCCTCCGCGCCTGTCATCGCGCGGTATTGTCTTGCTGCGAGCGAACAATCCGTCACCGGCGGCAGGCGCCCGCTGACGGCCGACGTCGGCGAGCGTCAAGCGCGACCTCCTTTCTTAACGGGCTCCCAACCGTGCGAGGCAGTGGTAAATTGCAATAAATCTCTGCTTCTTACAAACCTCGTCGCGTACACAACGGTCGGCCGCGAGTCGCCGCCGACCCACTTGTCTACCGAACCCGAGAAGGGTGCGCTATCCTTGGAATGGCATCAGATCTGTTGCGGCTGGTAGTGCGACATTACAACGAGTGAAATCGGGGTCACACTGAACATCGCCCAAATACAGCATGTGTTCTATGATATTTGACGGTTGAGTGGTTCCATGCGCACCTCCATACCTATTTTTCATGTCCGCAACAAGTTCTGCGTGCTTCAACAACACGTGTACTTGTGCTTCATCCCACATTTCAGCACACATGTGCAGTACGTACATGTACAGGGTGTACGTGAAGTGGAAGCACTGAGTGTCAGCGGCAGGGTAGCATACTCCAGCTGAAACTGTAATTGCAAAGAAAAGTGTTCGATTTTGTTTGGAGATGTTTTGCAGACTACGCGCACTGTAGCCGTTCCATGGAAAAGCATCGAGTTTTGAGCGGTTTATTAGAGGCTATATACGTACGCATGCTCATTTCCAGCAGACTCTTTTCGTTCGGACATGAGATTGTTTTTGTGCCGGTAGGTACGTGGCGTCCGACGGTCGGGTTTGCGTGTCGCGCCTCCGATCCCCGTCGACGACGCCGCGCCACTGCGGTGGATTGCGACAAAGCGTCGGTCGCCGCCGACTTCTGAATACTAGCTAGCTAGGCGCTGAGGTGAGGTGAGGAGAGGAGAGAAAGAGGCGACCGCCAGTTGCCAGGAGACAAGCTTAGGGGGCGTCGTCCGGCACCGCGAACGCGCGACGCACGCCACGTCTAATTGAGTCCGTCGACGGCTCCTCGCCTACCCGTCGTCCGCTTGGGCAGTCGACGAAGCTGCGCGCGTGTCCTCCTGCAGTCTCTTCTCAGAGCCATGCTACCGTACCGACTGGGCGGCCTCCTCGTCGCGGCGCTCCTCTACTGCGCTCGCGGCGCACGGCGCGACGACGACGACTTCGCACGCAGCAATGGCCGAGACGGCGACGGCGAGCAGGGCCGCGGCCGTGGCAGCAACGGACTCGTGGCCGCCGGCAGACCGTTCAACGAAGCGCCCATCGTGGAGGACTGCAAACTGAAAAGCAACTTTACGCGCGGTGCGCTTCTCGGACTTGGGTACTGTCGGATGAGGCGACGCGGATTCGCGCAGACGTGTCGCGCTTGCCGGAGGACGTTCGGTCGCGCATCGGCACCCAGGAAGAAGACTGCGTGTATTACGAGCTCGTCTACAAAGAAGCACGAAGCAAGCCGCTCGCCGACCGCTTCGACATTTTCCTAGAACCGCCCGGCTTGCCCACTTCGCGATTGGACCTACGCGTCGACGAACTAAAAATTACGCAAACACACGAGGTACATACATACAAGCCGCGTACAGTACTTGGCGCAGGACGGATAACTTGTAGTGTGGCAATTTAGTCCGCAAGTGCTGATCACCTTGGCACTATTGTGGGGCAAATCTCCGTGGTGCGTTTACCACACGTTTCTCGTCCAAGAAGTGTCGTCTCATAGGATAGGCGAAGCGAAATCACAGGGATGGGAGGACGAGAGACTGAACCGGCGCTCACTGCACGGATTCGCGTACAACGGCGCCTTGCACATGAAGAACGCTCATCACGTCTGGACGCCGCAGCTGGAGACGGAGGAGCAGTACGACATCCGTGTCTCCGTCGCCCCTGTCTAACTGGAGAACATGGTTCGAAGGAGCGCTCGGGATTCAGCCTATCGTCTCTGCCATCGCGCACCGAGTTTCGAAGCGTCGTCGTTGGCGTGGACGGAGCGACGACGGGAGCGTTGGAGTTCACGATGCCGGCCGAGTGTCGGCACGATTATCACAACTTTCCACGTGACCTGAAGGAGTGCTGCTTTGCACTGCGAGCCCAGCACTACCCCGAGAGGATCAGGTGCTGTCTACAAGAGAACGCCCCTGTTCATGCAAGTCCACTCTAGGTTCGACGTCCTGAGCAGCCAAGGAACAGTCGACACTGCGGAAAGGCAGCCCGTCTCCTACACGATTTCGAAATCCACTGCGCACCCGTGGCGTCTGGAAGTGGGCTTCGGTTCAAGACAGGATAGCCAGCGGTTGGTTTCGTCCAAAGTGCGCGTTTGTAGAGCGCGACAACGAAGACGCGACGCGAGCGCGGCGGAAGCGGCGGTGGAGAGCGGAGTGGCGGCGAGGAGACGCATCTACTCGACGTCTGCGTGACGATGCGCAGGCGGTCGGCGGCGCTGGAGGCGACGACGTCGCTGCCCGTCTACCTCTGCAGCCTCGTCTACGTGCTGTCGGCCTTCATGGGCGGCCTGGGCACGCAGAACCTCGCGCGCGCCCTCGTACTCGGTCTCCTCTTTCTCGGCTTCGTCTTCACCGCGCTCCAGAGCAGCTTCGCCGACTTCGGAGACGACGTACCACCCATTTGTAAGCGCCAGCCGACCGACCCACGCTGCAAGCACCTTTGATGGAGCTAACCACCAATGCCGAGCGTTCACAACGGTCGAAGAGCGAGGGCTGCATTTAGTTCGCTTCTACAAGTTCTCGTGCATGTGGATCGCGGTGCAGCTGCTGGTGGGCGTGGTGCTGCAGGCGCTGAGTCGCGCCGAGCGCCGCGTGCCGCCCAACCACCAGCTCTACCTGGGCGCGGCGGCGCTGAATCGGCGCCTCTTCTGCTCTGCGGCCGACACGCAGCTGCCGGCGGTGCGCGGCGACGTCTACGCGACGAGCATGACGAGCGTCAACGGCGTGCCCGTGCCCGCGCCCACGACCACCAGTCCGGCGCACCACCATCCGCAGGAGCCGCGCAGCTGCTCGCTCGAGTGGGGCGAGGTGCTGTTCGGCGCCAACAACGCGCTCGCGCTCGCCTTCATGCCCGTCTACTTGCTCTTCGTCGTCGCCTTCGTCCTCTGAGGCGCCACCGAGACGCCTCTCCTTCAAGCACCCCACTCTCGACAGCACGCTACTCGACACACTAAGAACTGTTCGACAGTACATGTAAAGGGTGTTTTTTTTAATAATCACATTTCTTTTTTGAATAACTTTGTTTTCTTTGTCAGATTGTTATAAAATTTGGAATACTTATACACAAGACCTTAGATTTGGTCTGAAAAAAGAATCGTCGAATTCGGCTAAGGATTCCGAGAGTTATGGCTCTCCAAATCAGATGTCTCTTTTTTTGTACTTGAAATCCTCTTGAGGCGGCCCGGAAAAGGGCCGTTGGGTTGGTAATGGAGTGGGAGGAGGGCGTATGGAGAGGGGTAAGGTTTCAGTCGAGCAGAAATGTGATTATTAAAAAACCCCTATAGTTCGATGTCGTTGTCATGTCGACTTCTTGTGGTGTCAATATGTTGTAGAACTGCTCGTAACGAACCAAGCAGCCAGTCAATACATACTGTAGGTTACGGTAGGTCACCCGACATGCAAATACTAGCAGTCAAATCTTTGATTTGGTATCTCTGTTGTATCGGGTTGTTTTGCTGCCCGTTTGGTCGTGACAGAGCTTTTGTCCGCCTTCAGTAAAATATGCATGCACTATGCAACCGCACAGACTTCTATTTTAAGCTTAGGCTTAGGTTTAGGCTTAGGCTTAGGCTTTCGCTTAGGCTTAGGCTTTTACCTAGGCTTAGGTTTAAGCTTAGGCTTAGGCTTTAGCTTAGGCTTAGGCTTGTGTTGGTCGTGAGTTGCATCAACGCTCAAAATAGGAAATATGAGCAACGGCGGACAATCGACCCCTAACCCCGTTTGGTTTTTCATTTCTCCATTCTCGGTTGATATCTATGGCGCGAGGCGTGGCGGCTCACAGCCGCACCCACGCCACGCTCACAGTGCTCTGTCGTTGGCTCTGTCTCTCGTGTCCCCCGCCCGCGCACCCTTCACGTGTTCGTCCTGAATGGGTCAGTGTGGTGTGCCCTCCCCCCACCCCCGCTGATTTGGTTGACTACCCCACCGGCTGCTGTATCGGCTGCGTATGCATTTGCATTCAGCCTTTTAGTCGGTTTGGGCCGATGTTACAACTCATTCAACATATTGGCTGAAGGAATACAAGGACATTGCTGTCATTACAGTGATATATACATACACTGTGCGCGCGTTCGTTCGTTGTTCAGTATAGAAAACTACAGAATAGTTAAGTTGCTCCAGAACACCACTGCGCCAACCTAACATGGCAAGCGAGAAAATGGCCGCTGCGCAACCACACGCCGTGCTCCGCGACGACAATCGCTTCGAGCTGCGGTGGAAGGCGGCCGGGAATTTCAAAACGCGCCAGTTCGCCTTCTCGGACCCGACGCTGGCCGACGTCCAGTTCGTCTACTCGCAGCTGATGAAGCAGGTGACGGGCTGTAGAGACTGCCGCGGCGTCTGCAACTGCTGGAGCGCCGTTCACCGCGTGCTCTGTGCGGCTGGGCGGCTCAAGCTGGCTGTGGCCAGCGGCGCTGTCGTCCACAGCGCTCGGCTGGTCTATCAAGAAGCCGCTCTGCACCCTGCTTCGCTCCAGCTCATACCATCGACTGATCGGCTCACATTTGTTCTGCTCAAGACCGACACGCCTGTCATTTGTCTGGTGGTCGAGGGTCCAGGCGTGGGCGTTGACGTTTCGGTTGCCGCCCTCCGCGAGTGGCGCCTCGCGAAGATCGACAGCTTCCTCAACTGTTGCGACGAGGACGCGTCTCTCATGGCTCTCGTTTCAATCAACGCCGAAGATGAACCAACGGAATTCAAGGTCTCGCATAGTGCTCCCATGTTGTACATAAAGAGATATTTTCTAAAGGCCATGATTTTTTCTACCCCCTGAACAAATGCGAACTACTCTGCCGAATGCAGTGTCACTACCCACTGAAAAATAATATTTACCCCCCCCCCCCCCAATTGCAACTACCCCCTGAATAGTTACAAACAATTATGGGGTAAACAGTTGTAGAGGTTTGGTGGGGTAGTTTGCTTTTATCCAAGGGGTAGAAATTATTTTCGCGTTTTCTAAAGTTTGTTGCGGCCTTCTTGTAGGTGAAGGGGCTGCTGCTGGCCGCTCTATCGCCCGTCTTTGCGCGCATGCTCTCGACGGAGATGAAAGAAAGCCGCGAGAAGCGCATCGAGATCCCTGGAGCGTCAGCCGCAGCCGTGGGTGCACTGGCCGACTTCTGCAAAGGCACACAGCCGGACCTGGCGGATCTATCAGAAGGCGACCTTGCAACACTCATCAGATTGGCGCACATGTATGCCTATGCAGTGTTCCCTCAATCGGCGGGGTTATTGGCATAGGCGTTAATTGGTCGTCTAGGTGGTGGATGGGATCTAAGGGTGGTGCTGTTTTGAAGGGGTGCATACCTGCAACAGGAGGGGGTTTGGGACCAACTATTCCCCCAGCCCTCCCCCAAGAATTTTCCAAGGGATTTTCACTCTGTCTAAAACGATAAAAGTGAGTTGATGTTGGCGTCTTTCAGTGCTTTTTAGTTTTATTATGACCATAAAACAGCTAAATAACACTAGAGTTTACTTTGACCCATGTTGACCAAAAAGTACCAGTAGATGTCAAGAATGGTCGGCTCCCCACCCCCCCTCATACCTGTAACTGGGGGGGGGGGTTTTCCTCCCCCCACTTGCTGGTTTTGACCCTACCCACACCCCCCCCCCCAACCCTTCCCCCCCAGAAATTTGAAACTGAAAATGGTAATGTGTTTTGTATGGTGCTTTTGAGCAAAAATCGCCCAAAAAGTACCTATATTGGGTTATTTACAGTGTATTTTGACTAAAAAGTGCCTATTTTAGGGTTTTTACAGTGTATTTTTGACTAAAAATCAACCAAAAAGTGCCTATTTTTTTCCTTCCCAGACCCCCCCCCCCTCCTCCAGATTTTCCACCCCCCCCCCCCAGAAAGTGCCCGAACCCTCCCCCCCAGGTCCAATTCCCGGTTAAACCTATGCCCCCACTATTTACCCAGAGACACGTCCACCGTTTACCAACCCCCCCCCCACTCTGCCAGCAGACCCGGTTACAGGTGTGGGTTGTTGGATGCGTCATCTCATGCCCAGTCCAAGTGCCGCTCCTTTTAGGTACCAACTGCTGCCCTTGCGCCAGCAAGCCGAAATCCTTCTGGCCAAGCGGTTGACCAGCCAGGAGATGGTGCTGCCGCACCTCCAGTTCGCCTGGACGCTGGGCCTGGACATTCTGCTCTGCGCAATTTTTCACCTGCTATCCACGTCGACGACTGCCGAGCAGTTGGAGCAGACGCAGGAGTGGCAGATCACTTTCGGCGAATCCGCCTCCTATCAAGCTCGGCTGCTCTTCCGCTCTGCTCAGCACTGAAGAAGGCGGAAAGATTTGTCGATGATCGCCTAGCCTGGCCTATGATGTGATACCTAGCCTACTGGTGCGCGCGCGCATACTTTGGTGGGCGCGTGAAAACACTAACCAGTCTTGGAAAACCCTAGATGCGCTTCTCGCGGCTCTTTCATCTCCGCCGCGAGCGTTGCGCTCAAATACGGGCGACAGAGCAACCAGCAGCAGCCGCCTGATCTCACTGGCGGATCCAGGATTTTCTGACAGGGGGCAAGGTCAACATTTTTCTGCATAAATTTAAATTGGAGAGCTGTATTTTGCACGTTTGGCGCCGCAGCCCTCTCTTTTCGCATGTTTTTCAACATTTTTTAAACAGGCAGTTGCGCGACAAACATTTTTCATTTTGCGGTTGGTTAGGTTGTTTTTGGAGAAAACGTTTTTTTGTCCGAATTATCAAATCGCGCCGCAGGCAAAATTTTTTCAATATTAACTGTCGCATACCTTAGAATTACCAGGAATTTTGCATTAGTTGTGAGCCAAAAGCACGCGCCGCAGGCGAAAATTTTGGTTTTCCATCCAACCTACCTTTGACTGTGAGCATTATTTTGTTGGGCGAAACAGTCACATTAAGTCAGCTTGCATCCCTTGCCCCCTTTACGTGCCTTACGTGCATCCCGATTTTGGTTGGGCGCGCTGAACGAAAAGATGGAGTCCAAACGCAGTCGTCCACACACACACACACACACTACAGCGCCACATGCACATTTTTCCGCTTATTAGTGCCTTAATCTATGGAAAACAGGCCAACATTAGTCCGATTGGCCCTTCTGCCCCCTCGTCTTGGACCCTTCTGCCCCCTTCGCCTGCCCTCCCCCCCTTCTCTGTCCCCAACGCCCCCCCCCTGTCCCCCTCTGTCGACCACGACAGGTGGGGGCACGCCGGCCCCCCCCCCCCCCTTAGATCTGCCAGTGTTTCTATTGGCTCAAAGAACCCTTGTCGAGAACGCGTAGCTCCCAATCGTCCACAGTCGACCGAGCCGGCTCGCTGCTACGAAAGCAGAAGGACGAGCCGACAATGTTGACGCTGTTCGACAGATCGGTAAATGTCCAAAACATGATATGCAAATTTGAGCACAGTAGTAGAGTAACTACAGGCAAGCATCACGTGAGCATAGTAGATAATTTCGGATGTTTTAGTGGTTTATATGCTAAGGTTCATGAAAGTAAAATAAATAGGAAAAAGCGAAGAGAGACGTATGACTAGCCATTCCATCTCCATCTTTAGATTGCCCAAAAGTTCCCTGATGGTGGTATGTCTAGTGAGTGTGGGCCGTGGGTGTCAACGAGTGTGCGAGCGAGAAACAGCTGCCTGCAGGTGCAGCCAATGACCAAAGAAGCGGAAGGGCCGACCGCAGCGGCTGCGGCGGACGTGTCGACGCGCTCGTCGGCGAGCGGCGGTCGTCGCCGCGTCACGGTGGCGGAGCGGCTGTGCGAGCAGGGCGGCGTCTCGCCGAGCTCGGGGCCGCGTCGGCTGCGAGGCGTCGACTTGCCGTCGCCGACGAACGCGGCGGATCTGCAGAGCGACAAGCAAGAGATCGTATGCGAGGAGCTGACGGCAGAGGTACTGATCGGTTCGGTTCGTGCGTGTCGTCAGTTTGTGCGCGTGCGTCTTCGACACTGTACGTTTAGAAGAACGCCGCTGCGCTTCCCTCAACCTTGGGAGAAGTGCCTCTGCCCGTCTGGGATTTGGATGACTCTGACGATGACCCTATTATCGAACCCGTGGACGACGTCGAGCCTGAGTCGACTCGTCGCAAGAGTTCGTCAAAGGACGCCTCGAGTGCCTACATCAATTTCGTTTGGGCCTTTGTTGCTAGGCTTTTTGCCGGACGCCGAGTCTGTGTTCGCGGAGCTGCTGGCTGACGCGGAGTTGCGGCCGATGCCGTTCAATCAGTCGGTGGCGGTGAACGAGGCCGTCGGCTGCACGGTTCAGTGCTCGGCCCTCGAGCAGCGCGACGGCGTCGTCGTCTTTCTGCGCACGCAGAGACTGCGCGACCGCTGCGAGTGTCTCACCTTCGACTTGAACGTGTACGTCCTCCTCAGCCTGTCGGCCACTGGCTCTGCTCGCTATCGGTGTAGCGCTCGCGCGCCCGCGCCTGCAGGGAGATGAAGGCGGGCGGGAAGAAGAGGACGCCACTGGCCGCGGACGAGCTGCTATCCGGGAGGACGCGCTTCGCCGTCTTCTACCGCTCGTCTGACGATTTGTGGTTCCGCGCCGCCGTCGAAGGCTCCGACCGCCGAGGACGTGTCGACATCCGTCTCGTCGACACCGGCGAGCTGGTGGGGGGGGGGGGGGGGAGGGACACCGCCGACTGACACTGGATTGCGTGGGCGTTCCATTCACAGCTGCGCGTCGACGCTGCCGACTCGTCGCTGGTGGCGCTGCCCAAGCACTTCCTGCCGACCGGCCGCGCTGTGCTGCGCTGCGTGCCCGACCTGGAAGACGTCGACACGGTTGGTTCCAGCAGTCGTGTCGTGTTCGCTTCGCTCGCTCTCGAGCTGTCGCCCGTCGCACGCGCCGACAGAGAGAGTCGGTGGACGGCCTGCTGCAGTCGACGTCTGGCGAGCTCGTCGCCTTCTTCGACGCCTTCGACGCGCCGCACGAAACCTACGTGCGCTTTGCCACAGTTGTCGATGCCTGTGTACAGTATCGCATTGTAGATCAAGTACACTGTTTCAGAAAGTTCGCCTGAAGCAGATGATGAGCTAAAGAATGAATGCCTTGTGATCTTCGTAAGCGGGAAGCGCTGTACGTTGCGTCGAGTAGTCGGTCGGTCGTCTAGTCTGTATTGGCACGTTGTGGTTGTTTTTTTTTTATGCAACTGACGAGCGCGTGGCGCGAAGTAAGGCAGCCACTGCAAGTGTTGTTGATCTTTGAGACTCGTATTTATCAATCAAGAAGTCTCACTCGTTTATGTTTGTACGCCCCACTTCCGCTTTTTCGGCGTTGCTCGGCCCGGACTGGGAACCAATTATCGGCTGTGCACGACGCGTGGCGACCCCGCTGGCCAAACATGTCATTGAGAACGTTAATTCCTACCGACCCAAAGGCATGATTCGGCACCTATAAAAGCGGCGACCTGACATGAGGGGAGCAATCCTGCAGCTGAACACGACCACTACTCACCATGTCTTCTCGTGTAATTTCGGCGTTGGCTGTCGCGGTGGTGGTTGAATTGACGGCCGCCGTACCAATCAACAACGGAATCGTGGGCGAACCGCGAGTGCAGTGTGGCCAAGAGGAGATGCGCTTCGACGTCGACGTCGGTTACCGAGCCGCCTTTCTGTGGGCGCGTGCACGCCTCCGCTGCTGCGCCTTCAGACGGCGCAGCCGTTCCACGGTCGCGTCTACGTCAAGGGCTTCCACGCGGAGACGGGCTGCATCAAGCGAGCGGCCGACGATCCCTCGACCGCGCCTCGCCGGCGCCACGCATTCCTCTCCGTCCAACTCAGCGGGCCCTTCTCGTGCGGCGCCGAGCGACGCAGGTTACCCCAACCCAGCCCAGGCGCGCATTCTTTTGGTGACAGTTCAAGCATCGCGCGCTTCAGAGGGACCCTGAGAGAAAATGGGGAAGGAGCGCCCCGACAGGGCGTTAGCTATCTGATTACGGTTGTCGTCAGCTTCCACGACAGCTTCATCACGAAAGTGGATCGTGCGTTCCGCGTGCACTGCGCCTTCATGGAAGCGGAGAAGGTGGTGGACCGGGCGCTCGACGTCTCGATGGTGGGGCCTGTGGAGGACGTGGACATCGACCTGCCGATGCCGTTGTGTCAGTACGAGATCGTCAACAACGACCCGGCCCTGGGTCGGCTGGGCCAGCCGCTGTTCTTCGCCACGGTGGGCCAGAAGGTCATCCACCGGTGGTCGTGCGAGGGCAGCGCCTCGAACGCCTACTGCATGCGCGTGCACAGCTGCCGCGCGACGCACGACCGCGCGCAGCTGGGCCAGGACCTCGTCATCGACGAGGACGGCTGCTCCGTCGACCGACACCTCTTGCCGGTGCCGCCCTTTCGCCGTCCCAACATGAAGCGGATCAGCGGGCCGTTTAGAATCCCCGCCACCTGGCGGGCCGATTGACGTACGAGAGCGAGACGCACGTGTTCAAGTACGCGGACGAGACGGACATCCGCTTCGAGTGCCGCATCAAGCTCACGTCCAAGCCGGCCGCCGGCCTCTGTCCCGCCGACCCGCTGCAGCACTGCTCCAACACCACGGGACCCGACTCGAGGAGGCGCTTCAAGCGGCAGGCGCCAGCGCTCCGACTGCGTACGCCACATACCCTACGTTGTACTCTCTTCTACTGAGGTTTTGCAGTGGGCGGCAGCGGCAGTCGTGAAACGGCGACGAACGAGTCCGAGGACCAGTCGGTGAGCAGCGGCGTCTCGGTCGTCGCGCTCGACAGGACCGACGATGTTGCGGTTGTGGAGCAGATGCGCGCCATCGAGCGCGCCTTGCCCGCTCGGCGCGAACAAGTCGTCGACGTACAGGGCGGTGAGAAACCGGTGCTCCGCGTCGCTCGCTACCCCCTTTATTGCGCGCGCGCGTGCACGTTCAGCTGCCGCGCCACAGACCGAAGAACGAGCGCCCAAAGAGAACTGCGCCTACGATCCGACGCTCTCGCTCTTCCTGCCACTGCTCATCGGCTGCCTGCCTGCCGTCATTCTCGCCGTCGTCTTCAGTCGCTGCGGAGCCCGCGAAAAAGGGGTGATCCCCCACTAAGTTGGCGCGAGTACAACACCGACCGAAGACTACACGTCTACTGCTTGAACGGCCGATCCACAAGACTGGGGCGTCGGCGTGACACGTGCTAGGTTGTTCGCACTATGACTTTTACGCTCTTCACTCCGATATGGTTTCGCCGCTCGCTTGTCGACTTTGTATGCAAACTACAGTAATTGCGCTTCGCCGATCTTATAATAATCGTTTTTCTCTTTGGCTCCGTTCGATGTGTGGCACTTGGCGAAAGTTCGTGCGACTAGGAGTGGAACGGCGTGGAGACGAAATCACTGTTTACTGTCTCGTTGAAGTCGTGTCTTAGTGGATGTCCTCGCGGTCGTTTTGTTGCTCGCAGCCGACGCGAGGAGTCGCAGCTACGTCGTTGTCGTCGCGATCGTCGAGCGTCGCCGGCGTCGTCAGCGCGTCGACCTTGTGAGTCCCCGAAGCCTGGCCGACGTCCCACAGGTACGCGCTCGGTGGCGTCGACAGCGTTGACCGCTTTTTCGGCACGACGGACAGCTCGTCTGACAGTTCTGCCAGCTCTTCATCGTCGGAGTCGTTTGCGTCGGTGACGCGCGGCGTCGTAGGCGTGGAGGAGTGGCGGAGTTCCCTGAGTCTTGACGACAACTTCTTGGGTTTCGACTTCTGACCGAGCATCGCCTCTTCCGCAGCTTTTTTTGAGACAGCCGCTGCGGCGGCTCCAGCTCTTGCCGCTGCGGCCGCGCAGCATCCTTTCGCCACGGAGCGGCCGGCACGTTCCGACGTAGAGCACGTCGCCGCCTCCGCTCTAGCCCACGACTCGACAGCGGCGCAAAGCGAACGGGCACACGACGCCAGGTCGATAGCCGCCGCAATCGACTGCTGTATGGGTCTTTGCGGCGCGTGCGGCGGGCGCTGCCGGCGCCGCTGTGGCACCAGGTTTTTTTTTTTTTTTTTTTTTTTTTTTTTCTTATTTTTTTTTTTTTTTTTTTTTTTTTTTTTTTTTTTTTTTGGTGGGGTTTTCTTTTTCTTTTTTTCTTTTTTGCTTTTGTTGGGGGGGGTTTTTTGGTTTTCTTGTTGTTTTTGTTTTTTTTTTTTTTTTTTTTTTTTTTTTTTTTTTTTTTTTCTTTTTCTTTTTTTTTTTATTCCTTTTTTTGAAACATTTTGAATCTACTTCAAAACAACACCCCATCCGAAGCAGTAGCAGCATGAAATCACATTTCTAGGCTTGTCAACAACGTGCACACCTGTCGCTGTCCGCGACCGACTCTCGAGTGGTGAGTGCTGACTTTTGACGAAAGAAGGACGTCAGTGCCGCAGCGGCGGCGTGTGCGTGTGTATGTGTTTTTGGCGTTGCGTCATGCTGGCAGTAGGCAAGGCTTGTCGGCGTGTCCAACAGCCGGATGGCGTGCCAGCTGGGCCCGCTCGACCTGCCCATCGACCCCCGGACGGCGGCGTGCCCATCGACCCGCGCTGCCAGCGATATGGTGTACCAAAGCGCAACATGCAAATTGAGTCACCGAATGGATACGCTAGGTCGCTGTCTTTTCTCCATCGTCATTCACCATGATGCTGTTGATACGCTAAGTCTCGCATTACTTCCAGCCCGTGTTTGCGTGTCAGTCAATATCGATGTCTGTCGGTTGACCCGCCCCACACTCCCCCCCCCCCTCCTGCCCCCAAGAGTTACAGACATGAAAGTTCTTCATATGTACGATTGCGTAAACGAGAATGGTATTATGCAAACATCTGTCTTCAGAAACATTCGTATACTGCTCGTAACGAAAGACTCACTGTCAGGCAATACATACTGTAGGTTACGGTAGGTCGCACGACCTCATGCAAATCTAGTAGTCAAGTCGCTGTTGTATCGTATGTTTAGTCGGTTTTCTGCCCTTTTGCTTTCGTTTCCCCATTCGGTTGGTGTTTCTGTTGGTTTGAGGAACCCTGGTCGAGAGTGCGTCGCCGCTCGCTTGTCGACTTTGTATGCAAACAACAGTGATTGCGCTTCGCCGATCTTATAATAATCGTTTTTCTCCTTGGCTCCGTTCGAAGTGGCGCTTGGCGAAAGTTCGTGCGACTAGGAGTGGAAAGGCGAGCGACGCGTCGGCGAAGAGCTTGACCGCGCTCGCTTGGGGACGAATCTTTCCCCAGGACACCGCCTCGTCCGGGCGGGCGCCGCTGTCGCTGCCGTCGAACTCCTAAAGGGCGCGCCGCGCGTCGGTGAAGCGCAGCAGCATATACGGAGGGCGGGCAGCCCGCTCGCCTGTCCCGTGTTGACGAAGACGGAGAAGTCGGCTCCGTTGCGCATGAGGTTCGCGTTGCAGATGTGGTGCTTGACGACGCCTCCGCCCAAGATCACCATGCCCGTGTGCTCGGACCGGACGGCCATGTCGTTGAGGGCACGCAGGTCGGCGACCAGGCCTAGCTCCAGCTCGGGCTCCTTGTACGAGTGAAAGTAAAGCATGTCGCCCAGAGAGCCGTCCGTCAGCGCCGGACAGAAGACGGGCACGTCGTTGCGCCACGCCCAGTAGTAGATCGACTCTTCCGAAGCCGTCTTCTCGCCCAGGAACCTGACCGGGGGGGGGGGGGCATCAGACTCGATTGTCGACCGGGAACACACACACAGACACACACACACACGCCGCTCGGTCTAGCGCACCGAATGGTCCTGGAGGGCGTCCACTCGTAGTCGTCGACGCGCTGCCTCCTCGCCATCTCGGTCAGAAGGGGTTGTAGCCAGTCCTCGAAGCGGCAGTAGTTGTCGTTGGGCACGAGGAGGTTGCCGATGCGGTTGTGTCCCCGCCGCCGCAGCTCGGCGCCGTCCAGCTCGAAGCGGCCCATGTAGGTGGGCGCGAGGCACTTGATCAGGTCCTCCTCCACGCCGCCCGCGCTCGTCACCATGCAGTCCACCAGATTGTGCTGCGCCAAGAAGCGGAACGTCTGAAAACAATGCAAGGAAACGAGAAGTGGCCAAGGAAGACAAGAGAATGGGCGAGAGGACCACCTCCCGAAGGCCACAGGAGACCATATTGGACGTGTAGCCAAGGAAAATTGTGCAATTGTTCTTGCGGCGGTATGGGGGGTGCTCAAACGTTGGCGACACTCCGTCCGCGAGCTGCAGGGGCTGCTGACGGCAGACGAGCATTTTGTCAATCTCGTCCTCGGCGTGGGCAAAGCTGGACGCTTGGAAGCCGGTCGTCGCGTACGACTTCAACAAGGCGTCGTAGTCGACGCCTCAAACGGAACGGCGGACAATGTACGGAGAAGAAATCGCTTACGGTATGTACATTGGTTCTCGGAAATGGCTTTGGGGACCTTGATTGAAGTCGTATCCACGAACGACCGGGGACGACAGGTCGACAGGAGCAGACTTGACGAGTACGGCTTGCGCCGCTGTCGACTGCTCCGCTGCCGACATCCCACAAGAGAAAACGGCTCTTTTCGAGATCACAACGCTTTGTAATTGTGTGTACAAAAAACGTTGCGCACAAAACCAACTCTCTCGCAAATCTTGTATACACAACAACAGCACGTAATCAAAAAGCAACAACAACTCATGTCTACGGACGTTTCCTCAAGGCAAAAGCAACAAATCGTAAAAAAGCTAGTCTCATGTCGACGACGCTTGATCGATGCACGCGGGAAAAGCAAACAACGACTTGACCTGCTTCTGAAACGCATGACTTCCTTCCACAGAGACTCGCACAAGAACGTACTTCGGAGATACGACTGACCTGCAGTTCCTTATAGAAGGGACTCTTTTTGACTTCGTCCGTGACTGCAGCGCGCACGTCGCACTGGGGCACGTACGACTCATCCCCCTCGTCCTCATCGTCGTCCTCTGCAGGCTCGGCACCGACGCCGGCGGCGCTTGTCGACGGCTCTTGGGGCGACGGCAGCGCGCGTCGAGCGCGCACGTAGCCGTGGAGCGTGGCCGAGCAGGGCGGCATGTTGGACAGCTTGCGCAGGCCGCCGCCCGCGCGGCACGACAGCCCCTAAGACGGCGCCGACAGCTCGCCGCCTCGCAACCGCTCGCAGGCAGTCGCACGCACGTCCTTGTAGAGCTCGGCCGTGACGATGCGCTGCATGCGGACGCGGTCGGCGCGCTCCTTGCCCTCGACCTGCTCGTCCTTCTCGCGCAGCACGCCCACCAACTCCACCTCGGTCTCGTCCAGCGCGTCCGCCCGGCCCTGCGCACGCGCAGTTAGTCGCTTTCCCACCGCATCAGACGGCGCAATGACGCACCTGCAGCGCCCCAAACGCCTCGGCGGCCAGCTCCTCGGGCGTCTTCTTCGGTATGATCCACTCGTCGGCGCCTCGAAGCTCTTCAGGCTCCGCCGACCCATCCGCCGGCCCGCTACACAAGCGCGCACGACCCGTCAAGGCGCCCAGCTGACTGCCTCCCCCCTGCGAACTTCTCCAGTCGACTCCGTAGCGCCTTCATCTTGGCGGTGACGAGCACGCGGAAGTGTGGCGGCATGTCGGCGACGATTTCGTCCACCACCGACTGGAAAGGAACACATGTAACCCGTTGTTAAAGCTCCAAAAGAAGCGCCACCTCGTTCTCCACGAAGTTGTAGGCGGCCGGCAGGTCGCCGCAAATCGCGCCGCCCGTCAACTCCTCGATCGCGTTCTTGATCTGACGAACGTGACCAACGACACTCCAACAAGCTTCCTCTGCACCACACGCCGCCGACGAGCCGACCTTCGCTTTGCGCTCCCTGATGGGATTCCACTTCTGGATGTAGGCCCTGGTGGGCGCGTCGAGCGCGAGGGGCGGCTGCGTCGAGCGCGGCCTGCCCTTTCGGCCAGCTCTGCCGCCTGCTCCCTCAGTCGCTGCGTCGACTGCGGCGGCATCCTCGTCCGAGGCGACGCCCTCCGCCGCGCCCTCCTGTTCGGGGCGACGACACGTCGACCAGTGGCGGAGTGGGCGCCTTCGCCCAACGAAAGGCCCTCACAGCGTCGTCGTCTTCGTCGTTGGACGCAGACGAGCGAATGGTCTTCTTGGCTTTTCTGGGCCGGCCTCGCTGAGCGCGCGCTCTCTTGGCCGGCGTGGGCGACGAGTCGGCGGCCGAGCCGTCCTCAGTCGGCTCAGCGTCCTGCTGAAAGGGGCGCGTGGCGTCGGCGTCTACTAGGCGACCACTGCTGAGGAGAGGCTGACGCACGCGCATCAGGCGCAGCTGTCTCCTTCTCCGACGGACGTCGAAGCCGGTGAGGCGACGGTAGCGCATCTTCACGTTGTTCGGATTCCGGCCGGGCATCACCTTGCTCATTTCGGACCACCGGCCTGCACAATGACCCGCCTCGTCCGCGCATCGCTTTCACGCGACACAGGTGCAGCAGGAAATGGAGGGGATTGGGGGGGGGGGGGCTACTGACCGACGCCAAACTTCTTGACGGCCCAGAGAAGAAGCGCGTCCTCCTCCTGGGTCCAGGGATCGAGGTTGTTCGAGCTGTCGAGCGCCAAACGCCAGCTGCAACTGAGTGGGCCAGTCAGCGAGGAGGAAGGCGCAGTGAGAAAGGCAGGCGCTGACCGCTCGCGACACTGCGAGTGCGTGCGTCCCGGCACCTGCTCGGCGATCTTCTTCCAGTCGCGCGCGCCCAGCTTCCGCACGGCCACCGTCAGCAGCTGAGAGTCGTACGTACTCACTCATGCGTTACACTCAGACAGACAAACGCCCATTTCCTTCATACCAGCTTACCAGGTCCTCCTGCTCGCTCCAGTGGCCCTTCTTGAGTCCACTGTCCAGGCAGCGCGTGTAGCGAGACTGGACTTGCTGCCGCGTCCGGCCGTCCATGTAGTAGGCGACTGCAAGCATTCGTGCGCTGCCTGCCGCGAGCTGCCAAAAAGAGGGCCGCGACACGACGCACCTTGGTCCCACGGAATGAAGTTGCTGTGGATCTGCTGGAGACTGCGGACGATCTCCTTGAGCTGCGCGTCCTCCTCGGCCGTCCACTGCCTGCAACTGCCGCCGCTGCCACCGCCGACACCAACAGAGGCCGACGTACCGCTTGATAATGTTCTTATTGAGCTTCGTCTGGTACTGCTCGAGGCACTGGAACGCCGTCCGCTTCGTCTGCAAGGAGCAGAGATCAACGGCTAGGACGTGTCGAGGGCGGCGGAGGGGCCGAGTGGGCGAGAGGCGAGCAACAAAACCAAACCCCCAGGCGCTCGGCGACGGCGTCCCAGTCGTGCGTGCCGCACTCCTCCACCAGCTTCTCTGCAACGGCGAGGCAGAGCTGTAGAGAAGCTGCTCGCTTAGAAGCAGCGCCGGCGCGCACGCACCGAGTCGGTCGAGCTCCTTCCTGCCCCACTTGTCTGGGTTCCAGCCGGGATAGAGCTCGTTGCGCCACTTCGCCTCGCACTGGCGGGCCGTGCGCGTGCCCCGCATCTGCAACGCGCGACGAACGGTGGGCGCGTCGACACGAGCGGGTCCGCCTACGTCCTGGCAAGAGATCTTGAGCCAGTCGACCGCGTCGCACGACTCCAGCATCAGCTCCACCACGGGCACCCGGCTGCAAAGCACGCCCAGCAACTCCGTCAGCGAACAGCACCGGTCCGTAGAAGCAGTCGACAGACGGACAACCTCGTCTCCTCAACGTCCGCGTCGATCTTCGCGATCTGCTCGACGAGCTCCTCTCGCCGCTGCGAGTCCTTGTCGAGCGTGGCCAGCTTGTCGACGAGCATGTCGCGCTTGTTCGTCAGCGGCGCCAGCTTCACGCGCAGCAGCTCCGCCTTCACGGCCGACACCAGCGTCGAGCAGTCAGTGTGGTTCCCTTCAGAGACAAACGAGTCCGACTCGACGATGGCAGGGATGGGGGAGGGCAGGGACTCACACTTGCGGGGCGGTTGAATGAGCGGATCGAAGCGCCTAGACACGGGTCCCATCCTCTCCTGGTCTTGGTTCGGCGGCGGCACCTGTAGTCACAGCTTCTCAGTTAATGGACGCGCGTCAGAATGCGTCACAGTCGGAGCCGCTGCTCACCATGCCCGTGCTGTCCTTGAAGTAGGGCGGCATGAACTTGAGCACGGGAACCTTAAAGTGGCGTCTGCCGTCGGCAGCGCCGTTCAGTCGACTCTCCTGGCGCGCGCTCTCCAGAAGTTTCTGGAAGGCGGACAGGGTCAGAAGAGAGTAGCTAGGGTGTGGAGAGCGCTCGCCACGAACGGTCGAACCCGTTGGTCGCGGACGCGCTCGAGGGCGCATTCCAAGAGGACACGGTACTGCGTGAGTATGTCTTGGAAGGCGAGGTTCATGGCGAGGCAGCGCTGCGGCAGACTCGCATCCTCCACGCTCACCACCGCCTCGCTGCCCACCGTCTCGCGCGTCTGAGACGACAACGCGTCTGCTGAGATCCGCCCAGCGACAAGAGGAGACGACGCACGGCGGTCGTCGTGCTCGCCGTGTCGACGCCCACGCCCGACTGCGCAGCGTTCGACGTCGACACCGTGCTCGAGGTCGCCTCCGCCATCGCTATGCGCTCCAAATCGTTCTCGAAACTCTCGTCCATTTCCATCTTGCAAATGCGAACCCTTTTCGATCCTTTACTTGGGGCGTGGGAAAATTTTGTCGATGTCTGAACGTGGGGAGCACGGTGTCAGATTTTCGGAGAGGCTAAAAGCCGCACCACCCGCCACCAACAATCCGTACTCTACTTACCAAAACATGTATGAAAAATTGTTAAAGACAGGGACTACACCTGAGCAGCTCAGGTTGCTCATGGTCGATTGCCGAGCCTGAGACTAGACGAGCCTTTCTCGGGTCTGCTCTCCGACTTTTTGACTGACGACTTCTTTGGCCCGCTGCGGTCGGCTGCGACGTCGCAAAGGGCGTCTCCGAGTGCGTCGTCGACGGATCTCAGCGGCGCCTACACTGTGGGCGCGTCGCTGCCTCGGCCGGGCACGAGGGGCGCCGTCGCCGCCGACTCAGCCAACCGCCTCGCCTCGTCAGCGCTCGTCGGCAGTCGTCCGCCGGCCTCGTCTAAGAAGACGGCGAAGGACACAGTGCGCCCACTATTTCTGCCGGCCGACCAGCACAAGGGCTCCGTCAACGACTTGCGTTGCGCCGTGCAACATCGCCAATTTGCATATTTGTAAAATGCAACGCAACAATACCGTATCCTAAGTTACATCGCCTCACGCGCAATGTATAATTGTTTACGCGCACGTCCAACAAGAGACGTTGCCGCCAGAAGTCCGCACTTTTAAAGTTCAAGTAGCTGCAAATAGCTTCAAGTTCAAGCTTCAAGTAGCTTTAAGGAGCTGCAATGTCACTCAGGTACAGCAAGGACGGTTTGCTCGGCCCAGGACATGACAGTATCTAGTAGGCGTGTTC
This sequence comes from Paralinhomoeus sp. GSCO2_6, assembly GCA_030248085.1. Lineage (NCBI taxonomy): Eukaryota > Metazoa > Nematoda > Chromadorea > Monhysterida > Linhomoeidae > Paralinhomoeus > Paralinhomoeus sp. GSCO2_6. The sequence continues at coordinate 1,643 of JASAMY010002122.1, read as the reverse complement.
GCGAAAGCGGAGCTAGCGCCAAGCGAATGTCAGCCTCGAATGTGATCGCGTTATGTCGTGAACTATTATCCCTCCCTCTTCTTGCTCTCCTTTCTGTCCTCCGCGTCTCTGTCGTCAGCATCGCCTACTTCTTCGTTGTCGTTGTCGTCGCTGACTACGTGGCCGTCTTTGGTCATGTCTTCGTTGCGTGGTGCGAGCAGGTCCGTAGGCGGTGGCGGCTTGCAGCGGCCGGGATCGGCGTCTATGCAGAACCGACTCTGCGCAGAAGGAGCGGACGTCGCCCCGCAGGGCTGTCGCGATATTCGACAGCTCGTCGTCAGCGTAGTCGTTGGAGGCATTCGCCCTTGGAGTGGCCGGTTCCATCGTGTGCCGCTTCCCCATCTTCTCGCTCTTGTAGTTGGCGTGTCGCAGGTTGTCGTTCACACGCGTACCTAGGTCTCGCCGACGCGCCTCGGTGCTCGCGACGGTTGTGGGTGGCCGCGGCGCAGCTCATGTCCAGTCCGGGTAGACAGTAGTTGCTCGGCCGCCGAGCGCTCGTCGATCTCTCCCAGGAAGTCGTGGTCGAGACTCACACGTGGAGTCGATGCGCCAGCTGTCTTTTTCGATCGTCGAGCTTCTTCTGTCGAGCGACTCTTCATTTTGAGGGTCTGGTTGTTGCAGCGGCGTGTCTCGTCTTCGGCGAGTTGTTCCGCGGCCGATCCCGATGCGGCCGCCGCGGCCGCGCAGAGCTGCATCATCGTCTGTATTCCCTCTTCTTCTGCGGGCAGCGCTCCGACGTGGCAGCGGTGGACCACGTAGTAGTCGCGGCGCAAAGTGCGGTGACGCACTTCACTAGCGCCGCGGTCGCAGAAGAACTCGATGCAGTTGACCAGCCCTCCGCCGCCGCGGTCGTCGCCATTCCAGGGATGGCGCTTGGGTAGTGCTTGGTGTTCCTGCCCCAGCCTCGCGCCACTGGTACTTTTTCTTCATGCATCTTTTCAGTGCCATTTTCTCACTGAATTGATCACAATTTGTAATGATAGACCCGCTCTAAAGCAGCAGCAGCATGAAATAGCACTTCTAGGCCTGTCGACAACGTGCAGACCTGCCGCTGTCGGACACTACGGAGCGCTCACGGATCGCCTGCCCGAGCTGCTCGCGCAGATGGCCGTGTGGTGACCCACTAAGTGACGGCGACCGCTGCCCTCGACGCAACGACGCTCGCCCACTGCAGGGCCTACTGACCGAACAATCGCCCTCGTTGCGACTGCCGTTGTTACTGTTTGTCAGGGGTTGCGGATTCTTACGTTTGCTCATGACTGCGCGCGCCTTATTATCCAGGCGTCGCTGACTCGTCACCATGATTGTAATACACCGTTCGATTGTCGAATACCCTTCGTGACGAGGCGCGAAGGGGAATACAGTCAGTGCATGCGTCCGCCCACCTGTAGATTGTCGGCAGTGTCGGGTTTAGGCCTTAGTGATGGGCTACACATTGGCTGTGGGGTTCGGGGCCCGTGGGCGGAAGTACCTAATATCCGGCCTAGTTCGGAACTCAACACAGCCCTGTTCATAACAAATGATACTACTGTAACTAATAATTCAGCTGCAAATACGGTACAGCGAGTTTTAAAGAAGCTGAGACTTTATGGTTTGTTGTCGTT